>JABACO010000012.1:1131522-1214022 GCA_013339895.1 Ephydatia muelleri | reverse complement strand
CTTGTGTTGAAATGTATGGTGAATCATTGCCTTATAACTCCATGAGTCAGTCTGTAAAGAATTGCTGTGTGTGTAAAGAATTGCTGTGTAGAGACACTTCAGATTACATGTACATTATGATCTTGGAGTGTTACGTCCCTTTTCTTTGCAAGTATGTGGCATGTGTGTGTATAACATGAGTTTGTGTGCCTAAGTACATGTGTGTGTGTGTGTTCATGGGTGTGTGGTGTGTGTGTACATGGTGTGTTCATGGGTGTGTGTGGTGTATGTGTGTGTATACTTGTTTGTGTGTTGTGTGTGTGTGTGTGTGTGTGTGTGTGTGTGTGTGTGTGTGTGTGTGGGTCTGGGTACCCGATTATACTATAGGGTGCTATTGGCCTGAACTTTTGTAGAATGTTTTGTTGCTTTGTGTTGTTGTGTTCATGGTGGAGACGGTGGGTACCTTTGCAAATGAATATCTTTGGTGCAGGAGAATTTGGCTCTAGGGAAAGGTACTACACGTACATGGCTGTTTTAGATTGGATAGTATTGTATCCATCACAGTGTACATGTGTGTGGGTGTGGGTGTGCGTGTGTACATGTGTGTGGGTGTGCATGTGTACATGTGTGTGGGTGTGCATGTGTACATGTGTGTGGGTGTGCGTGTGTACATGTGTGTGGGTGTGCGTGTGTACATGTGTGTAGGCGTGCATGTGTACATGTGTGTGGGTGTGCGTGTGTGTACATGTGTGTGGGTGTGCATGTGTACATGTGTGTGGGTGTGCTTGTGTACATGTGTGTAGGCGTGCGTGTGTACATGTGTGTAGATTCATGCGTGTGTGTACATGTGTGTGGGTGTGCGTGTGTACATGTGTGTAGGCGTGCGTGTGTACATGTGTGTAGATCCATGCGTGTGTGTACATGTGTGTGGGTGTGCTTGTGTACATGTGTGTAGGCGTGCGTGTGTACATGTGTGTAGATTCATGCGTGTGTGTACATGTGTGTGGGTGTGCGTGTGTACATGTGTGTAGGCGTGCGTGTGTACATGTGTGTAGATCCATGCGTGTGTGTACATGTGTGTGGGTGTGCTTGTGTACATGTGTGTAGGCGTGCGTGTGTACATGTGTGTAGATTCATGCGTGTGTGTACATGTGTGTGGGTGTGCTTGTGTACATGTGTGTAGGCGTGCGTGTGTACATGTGTGTAGATTCATGCGTGTGTGTACATGTGTGTGGGTGTGCGTGTGTACATGTGTGTGGGTGTGCGTGTGTACATGTGTGTAGATCCATGCGTGTGTGTACATGTGTGTGGGTGTGCGTGTGTACATGTGTGTGGGTGTGCGTGTGTACATGTGTGTAGATCCATGCGTGTGTGTACATGTGTGTGGGTGTGCGTGTGTACATGTGTGTGGGTGTGCGTGTGTACATGTGTGTAGATCCATGCGTGTGTGTACATGTGTGTGGGTGTGCGTGTGTACATGTGTGTGGGTGTGTGTGTGTACATGTGTGTAGATCCATGCGTGTGTGTACATGTGTGTAGATCCAGCGGTGTATGTGTATGTGTGCATGTTTTTTGGGAGTGGTGGGATGTGTGTGTGCTGTGAGAGTGTGTGGTGGGTTGAAGCAACCCGTGATGCTTGTATACAGTGGAACCTCTAAATGTGAGCTCCCTGAAATAGGACACCTTGAGCAATAAAGAAAACACTAGCTATCTCTAGGTCTCAAACAACTTACTTGGAAAGTTCAAGCCCCTAAAAAAGAGGATACCATGATAACCAGGACACTTGAATACGGTCCCAAAAGTGTCTGGCATGTTTAGGTGTTCTACTGTACATGTAGCACCATTGGCAGGGGTGTTGGCTGGTAGCACCATTGGCAGGGGTGTTGGCTGGTAGCACCATTGGCAGGGGTGTTGGCTGTTAGCACCATTGGCAGGGGTGTTGGCTGTTAGCACCATTGGCAGGGGTGTTGGCTGGTAGCACCATTGCCAGGGGTGTTGGCTGTTAGCACCATTGGCAGGGGTGTATCATTGTCAGAGAGTCATGTTGTCACCTGTGGTGTCATCAATGGACACCTCACACATTGTGATGTTGTGTTGACACATTGAGGAATGAGGGTCAGATACCACACATGGCTTCTCAAGGTGTGGGGGAGTCTGGTAAACATCAACCATGTAACATTATCCCTTCTCCCCTCCCCATTCCCTCTTCCCCTCCTCCCTCATACCTCTTCTCCTCCTCTCCTCCCTTTTCCCTCCACCCCTGTACCTCATCCTCCTCTTTCCTCTTCCCTCCTCCCCACTCCCTACCTGGTTAATTAACCCTTCTGTATCGACTTGCACCTGTTTAGCTAAAGTGCAGTGTAACCCCATTGCTCTGTTAGATCGGCATAGTTTAACCCTCTCCACACATGCATTAAGCATCGTTTGATCAGGGGAACATCTGCCTTTTCTGCATACTATTGCACACTGTTGCACACTTTTGCATACTCCGTTCTCATCTCTCTGCAGGTGGAAGAAACGTGAGAGACTCATGTTCACATGTTGTTTTTACATTTCAGTGCTGTTACATCATCATTACATCATTATTCAATATGGCTGTACATGTGGGAAGTACCCATTCGTTGTGTGTATCTGGACTGGAAGGCTTTGGTGTGTGTACGTTTGCATGCCTTCTTGCAGGAGTGTCTGTCTTGTCAGTGGGCAAAGGAACATTCAGATTACAAGAGCCATGGAATGTGCATCTTTAATGATTGGCCACACACCCTCTAGAGTGGGTAGATCTCTACTCTGTCAGCTTGTCTGAGGATGGGGGAGGAGGAGGATGGGGAGGAGGAGGATGGGAAGAGGGAAGAGGTGAGGGTTCTTCAATCGTGACAAACACTTTATAGAGACCAAACGAACACAGGGCAAACAGCCTCAATGTGTAAAAAGAAAAGCTGGAGCACATGCAAATGTGCTGGTATAGTACATCTTCAGAGGGAGATGTCTTGCACATTCCATAAACATGCATGCATGCATGGACACTTGCAGGAAAGTCCCTTTGTGCGTTTCAATACAGCTATCAGGCTGATACAAAGGGAACCAGCTAAGATATCAGAGAAGGAAATTCAGCTATTGGGAATGTATACACAATGTTTGTGCGCACATTGTGATGATACAAACTGTACATCCCATTAAATGGAATAGTACAATAGGATGCCTCGCCCACTTCTATCTTTTGGGATGTACATGCCTGGACTACTCCAGTCCTTTGCGAGTGGTCTACCCTTTGTGGGATGTAGGTCTGAGGACCAGCCACATGCTTTATGTTATCCAGCTGTCTTCCATGACTTAGCTATGTTCATCAATTCCACTCACATGCACGTACTCAACACATCTGTTCAATATGGCCCACTGATCTAAGTCTTTGTTAGCGAGAGCTTTCCTTTCTTCCTGGACCCACCACATTCACAAATCATTCACAGATAAAATAAAAGTTGTTCACGAATTTGAGAGAGGTGAAATTTCAATGAATAATAGGTAGGTAGGTTTGAGTGATCAGTATAACTCAAGCAGAAATGATATTGAATGCACAATTATACACACACAGACACATGAGAAATTAAAACAAAACCCAACTCTGGTTCTGATTGTTGAGGAAATATGGTTCTAGAAAGAAGTGATCTATTTGCATATAAAAGGCAGAGACGCTTTTTGTGTCCTTTTTAGATCCAGTCATCTTTGTTGTCCCGGACCTGTGTCAGCTGTGTCAGAGTCTTCTTCACCCTGGCCACTGTCAGCCTGGCATGAGGGTTAGCTCGCCAACACTCTTGCATTTGAGATGAGATGATGGCAAGCACCTGACCAAGTGCAATAACCACATCAATAGCTGTGCCATGTTAATAATTAACCACATTGATAACTGTGCCTTGTTAATAAATTAAAGATGCTGATTATTTGTATACTATGGTTAGACCGACACGTTATTAACAGCTAAGAGCAGCATAGTTATTAACAGCCAAGAGCAGCATAGTTATTAAAAGCTAAGAGCAGCATAGTTGTAACAATTGTTTAAACTTCATATCAAATACGTAGCACAACAAATTTGACTATAGTTATTAATAATTATAATAATGCATCTATCTATCAGTGATTCTTCTCCCAGAGAGGCATAGCTGTCTACAAAACCTTTGTTGCCCTAACACAAATATATATATATGACCCATGTGTGTGATATAGACCAAAGCTGTTGATCAGTGAGACACAAATTGATCCAATTAACTTTTATGTTACCCGCACATAGGCTAATTGTATTCAATGCGGAAGCCATTACCTCATTTCTGTTCCATCTCTCCTCCACCTCTGGTCTGATCTCCCTGAGGACCACCACCATCTTCATCTCCTCCACAGATGGGTCGTGAGGTACATGGCTATGGTAGGGGACCATGTACTCAAGAGGCTTGCCTGGAGGGACGAGAGAGGGTGGTTGGAGTCAGTGGATGGTCAAGTAAGGGAGGATGGAGTGGGGGAGTGAGCGGGTGGAGTGAGGGGGTGGAGTGAGGGGGTGGAGTGGATCCAAAGGATTGTCAAAAGGTTAACAGGAAGCTGTTTGTCAATCTAGTGATTTGGAAAGCAAACCAACGTTTTCAGATTGGCTTTACTAAATGGAAATGTCTTCACATTGGAATGGTGTGGAGTGGTGGTGTATTGGGATGAAGTGTAGCACTGCGAGTGTGATGTGTTGCCTATTCAAACAACTGAACGCCATTATCTGAAATACTACATTGGTGTACCAGCTAATCACTCCACTATTGGTGTACCAGCTAATCACTCCACTATTGGTGTACCAGCTAATCAGAATTTCACTCCACTATCAGCAGAATTGTTGTTTGTTTGTTTACCTTGAAGGTCACACCTCTGGAGTATCTCCCACATGACCAGGCTGAGTGCATACATGTCTGCCTGCTTGTAGGCACTGAAGGACCCTGCGTTGATGCTGCCATCCAGGATCTCAGGGGCCATGTACCTCTTGGTCCCCTGGTGGGGGTGTGGGGGGACCTTCTCCACACAGGACTGCCTGCTCAGGTCCTGGCAGAGGGCCAGTCCAAAGTCTGCCAAGCAGCAGGTCATGTCTCGCTTGACCAGGATGTTCTTGGACTTGATGTCGCGATGGGCTATGCCAGGCTTGGACTCGTTGTCCGCTCGGATCTCTGTGTGGAGGTGTGAGAGACCACTGAGGATGGAGGTGAGGAAGCGCAGGGCCTCGGGGGGTGTGAGGGTGTGGTTAGTGAGGTAGTCGTACAGGGAGCCGTTCTCGTGGTACTCTAAGATCATCCATAGCTCCGTGCGGCTGGACAGGGAGCTCCACACTGAGGGTGGGAGGAGGGGAAAGGGAGGAGAAGGAGAGGGAGGAGAGGAGAGGAGAGAAGAGGAGGAGAGGAGGGGAGGAGGGAGTGGTGGAGGTGGGGAGAGGGAGGAAGAGGAGGGAGGAGGGGGAGAAGGGAAGTAGATAGGGACAGACCCAACGTAAAGTCAATTATTCTATCCCAACTCTATGAACATTTAGAATACACAATGGCCAGCAAAAAAATAGCAAATTTAAAATAATTTGAAAGGACGTTTGAAAGGAAGATAGACACACACATACACACATACACACATACACACACATACACACATACACACATACCCACACACATACACACACACATACACACATACACACATACACACACATACACACACATACACACACATACACACATACACACATACACACATACACACATACACACACACATACACACACACACATACACAGATAACAACAGAGGCATAGATGATGCTGCCAGCATGATGTGGGTGTGTGAATCTGTGGGAAATGGTGGGTGTGGTGTGACAGGAGGGGTAGGCATATTGTGTGGGATGTGGATTCATTAATGCAGGGTGTATGGTGGGTACCTTCCATTCAAGATCCATCTCCTGTCTACCAACTACACCACTTTCTATTCAGTAAATACATGTTATGCAAAAGCATTGCCAATTTGAATATCAACTAGACCAGACTGCACAAATGATACCTAAATAAAGAAAATTAAAAAAAGGCCCACTGGTCCCCAGTCTATGCAATGGCCCACTGGTCCTCAGTCCATGCAATGGCCCACTGGTCCCCAGTCCATGCAACGGGTTAGCGTACACACGCGCACAGACAGAAGTTGCCTCCTCCCCAGGCTCACTTGAGCAGGTGATGCAGTGCAGGATGTTCTCGTGGTGGAGCATGTTGGTGTGGTAGATCTTCTTCTCGTGCTCCCAGCTCTCCGTGTCCTTCGTCTCAAACACCTTCACCGCCACCTTCTCCCCTCTCCACTCTCCAAGCCACACCCTCCCAAACCTCCCGTTGCCGACGTGCTTAACCCTTCGGATCTCGTCCACGATGGTCTTCTGTTCCACCTTCGAGTCCCCATGCCCGCTGCTGGCCTCGAGGCTCTTGATGTCGTCCACGGCAACCAGCATCTTCTTCCTCCTGAGCATGACGCCGGCCACAATGACAATGGCTGCCAGCAGGGACAGCAGGAGAGTGACCACCACAAGAGCTGCTATGACGATGTTGAAGTGGGTCAGCTCACTGACGCTGACTGGGTCTGGTGTGTGAGGTGTGCAAAGTGAGGGTGTGAGGGGAGGGGTGGCAGGTGAGGAGGTAAGGGGGAGGGGAGGGCGGTGAGGGGTGTGAGGGGTGGCAGGTGAAGAGGTGAGGGGAGGGGTGGGCAGGTGAGGGGAGGAGTGGGAGGGGTGGCAGGTGAAGAGGTGAGGGGAGGGGTGGGCAGGTGAGGGAGGGTGTGAGGGGAGGGGAGGGGTGGGAGGAGTGAGAGAGGTGGGAGGGGAGGAAGAGGGAGGAGTGGGAGGGCATGAGTTAGGAGTGGGTGTGGAGGAAATGGAATGAAGCATTTTACCCATGGCTAGACACATCTTAGTGCAGCATGTACAGTGAATGAAATGGAAATTGAATTATTGCACACTTGTGTTTGTTTACACAGTAACTGGTCTTGGCATCAACATGATACCCACACTCCAATCATTTGTTGTGGTTGTGTGCTTAGCTAGTCCCCTCTATCCATCCATCCACACAGCCACTCTTCCATCTTCTATCCACACAGCCACCCCTTCATCCATCCATCCATCCACATAATCACTCCTCCAGGCTTATTGGGGTCATGCTGTACCAGAATGTCCATGCACACATGTAGATGGGGCTCCATGAGGATGGCCTCCACCTTCTGTGTCCATGCACACATGTAGATGGGACTCCATGAGGATGGCCTCCACCTTGTGTCCATGCACACATGTAGATGGGGCTCCATGAGGATGGCCTCCACCTTGTGTCCATGCACACATGTAGATGGGACTCCATGAGGATGGCCTCCACCTTGTGTCCATGCACATCCCGCAAGCACAGTGATCTTTCTATCCCCTGGCACACAGATTGGCCAATTACTCTGCTAGTGTGTTGCATGTCTATGTGCAGCACCACTAGGGATACACATTTCTATTCCTTTTAGCACTAGTGATACACATTTCTATTCCTTTCGGTGCTTTTTTTTGTTTGCCAGTTGGCCATGGACAGGCAATCACTTACCAGTGATGAGAGTTGTCTCCATGGGAGCGGTTGTGACCATAGGAGGGGGGATGGAGGGACATCCAGGTGGGCGTGGCACCAGGGACTGCAGGGCTAGGGGGAGTGTGCTCGGGAGACCACACCTATTACACTGCTCTGTAGTACAGCACAGTGTGTACACCACAAGAGTATCCTGACGGAGAAAGGAATACAACATTTACACAGGCTGTTTGCTCAACCTACCTTACTTCATTATGGCATGCATGTATGCGCACATCTAGCTGACCGTCCTCTTATCTAATATATCAGCTTTCAAAGGAGGCCATTTTGTTGGCACAAGTCCCCAGGCCAATGTTGTGTATCCTTTGCAGTCTCAGCCCCAGACCGTTACAATTTCAGCCCCAGCCCCAGCCCCAGACCCTTATAGTGTCTAAGAGTGACCACTTACTGCACGATAGTTCTCAACACACAACTCAAGGGGGTGTGTGACACAGCTGTACACAGTTCGTATGTAGGAGCCGTTCAGCGTGGTGTGGATGTCAGTCTGGCAGCGACTGTTGGCTGTCAAGCTGGTGTCAATGATGCATGTGTTTCCATCTGAACATCCACTGCAGTAGCAACTGAAGTTGCCTGCTGAATGTGGGAAACCAAAGGGTTAATCAGTACTGAATGTGGGAAACCAAAGGGTTAAGCAGTACTGAATGTGGTAACTAAAGCGTTAATCAGTACTGGATGAGGGAACCGAAGGGTTAATCAAAACAGTGATGTGCATACATGTGTGTGCAAGCAGGGCTGGGGGTGGCCCCATCTGTTGTGGTGTGCGAGGTCATCCAACATAACCTGCCCTTTGAACAACAGATGGCTCTAGGGATCACCTGACTTCAAGTGATTAGGACACAGAACTAATGAGTTCCTGTGGTTATTCAAAAGATTGCCAAAGAGGGGGTGTGGCCAGTGCATGAACACAAGCCTGATTCTACACAGGTGGATTGCGTGTGTGTTGTATGTGTTGTGTGTGTAGTGCATGTGTGTGTGTGCATGTGTGTGCATGTGTGTGTGTGTGTGCATGTGTGTGCATGTGTGTGTAGTGCATGTGTGTGTGTGCATGTGTGTGTGTAATGCATGTGTGTGTGTGCATGTGTGTGCAGTGCATGTGTGTGTGCAGTGCATGTGTGTGCATGTGTGTGTGTAGTGCATGTGTGTGCATGTGTGTGTGTAGTGCATGTGTGTGCATGTGTGTGCAGTGCATGTGTGTGCATGTGTGTGTGTAGTGCATGTGTGTGCAGTGCATGTGTGTGTAATGCATGTGATGCTTGTTTCAAGCGTATGGTGTGTGCATTTTCTATGCGCAAGTATGAATGCAAGACCTAGCACTGGGTGGTGTGTTGATGTGGATGTAGTGTGTATGTGGATGTAGTGTGTATGTGGATGTAGTGTGTATGTGGATGTAGTGTGCATATGGATGTAGTGTGTATGTGCGGGTGTGGTGTGTGATATGATAAAAGCTGTTTGCATTTCTTGAAAGCTTTGCAAAGCCCTAATGATGATGTATTCCACATGCATGCATTCACACAACTTAAGCCATTTTGATGTGTGTGTGTGTGGCTAAGTGGGAGGTGCCTCACAAGTGGGAGGTGCCTCAAAAGTGGGAGGTGCCTCACAAGTGGGAGGTGCCTCAAAAGTGGGAGGTGCCTCATACCATCTGCTCACCACAGGAATTGATAAGGGAGGAAGGAAGGGAGGGGGAGGGGATGAGGGAGGAAGGAAGGGAGGGGGAGGGATGAGGGAGGGGGAGGTGTATCAAAGGCTCTGAAGATCTCCACAATCACCTGCATGGATTCGTAAGGCATGCATGCATGCATGCTATTGGATGCGCGTGAATGACAGTGTACCACATCACAGAGTGCATGAGCTAGTGCAGGTATGTAGTATGAGGCACTACCTCTGTGCTGGTGTGCACAAACATGTGCATACAGATGTAAGCACTCATTTAACACACACATAAACACACACAGATGTTTGACTCGCTCATCCCCTCCCTCCTCCCGCTCCCCCTCCAAAGTTTATGAGTTGCATGCATAGTCAGAAGTGTCAACCACTAGTGGGAGGGGGGGTGGTGGAGGAGGGTGGGGAGTGGAGGGGAGGGTGGGGAGGTGGAGGGAGGGGGGAGGTGGAGGGAGGGTGGGAGGTGGAGGGAGGGTGGGGGGGAGTTGAGGGGGGTTTTTGGTGGAGGGAGTTTGGGGCGTGATGGGTGGGAGGTGGGAGGGTGGGTTGGAGGGAGGGTGGGAGGTGGATTTTGGGGGGGTGGGGGGTGGAGGCGGGGACAGTGGGGAGTGGAGGGAGGGTGGGGAGGCGGTTTGATGGAGGGGAGGGTGGGGTGGAAGAGAGATAGGAAGAGAGAAGGAAGAAAGGGAGTCAGGACAGTTGTTCAATGAGGTGTGTAGAAGTATGTAATACACACTTTGTATAGAACTGATTTTTAAGGTGTCTAGACTTGGGTCCATGTTGGCACAGTTTGTTTGCTGTCCCCCCCATGTCTAGAAACTGCTATTTACCACACGTAGGGATAAGGCCCCTCCCCCTCCTCCTCCCACCTCCTAACTCAAGCCAAGCCACCAGGTCATGTCTTCAGTCATGTCACATGAGCATATCACCACTGCTCACATGATCCATCATCCCTGCTCACATGACCTCATCCCTAATCGTCCACTACCGATCTTTAGGTCATGTGACCCACTCACTAGCGAGCTGTTTGTGTGTGGATTTAGGTCAACCCCCCCCCCCCCTCCCCCCCAAAGTGGCAACATAACACTATGGGATGACAGTCACACATCATCACTCATGCTAGCTGTTGTGACCCTGCCCATGAGGTCACTAGACATGCCTGATGCCTGATGATGGCAAAGATCAGATGGCAAGACCTCCAGACGAGCCATTGGTCATACCCTGCCTGCAGGTCACATGACCTTACATGCGAGCCTGAATCCTGTGATGCGAGCTCTGAGAGCTTGTTGCAAGTTGGGCCAGTCAGACATGCTGACAGCATACACAGGTGTTCAATGCACACACAGGTCTGGAAGGTGCAAATTATACAATGGATAGGGGATGAACAATACCTCCACTCTTAAAAATGTGTTATTTTTATTCTACCGTACGTGTCCCTGTACTCCATGTGTGCGCGTGTCTTTGGAATGAAGTTTTAGTGAACCTCTCCATCTTCCTGTTTTATTCCTTCCCTCTCCCCTCCACCTTCCCTCTCCCCACCACCCTTCACCATCCTCACTTTCCCCTCCTCCCTCACTTCAGTGTTTGCACCGTTAGCAGTACACAAGTTAACACTTCGACACTAGTAGCCACGCACGCACGATGTTTAACAAATGAAGTTTAAACGAATTAATTTCTACGTTGGCAACGTTTTAGGAGACGGATGGCTACGCATGAAAACGAAACTGTAAAGGCTTTGATATAAAATGTTGCTGGGGGCCAGGAGTGAGGGGAGGGGGGGTGATAGTGAATATTAATACACATACATCGACTCAATGAATACATGCATTAACGCGCACAATTGCGCATCGAGATGCACGTAACAGCGTCAGGACCCTCGATACATGCGTATATAGTGGAAGACATACAGGCTTCCAGTATTTGATCATGCGCACGCGCAACGCTACACTGCAAAACCTTCCCACCTCCCGCCAGCTAGCTCCCCAATCAATGACAATGTATCTCGCTAACCTCTTGTCGTAGCAACTAGCATCGTCAACAGGGCGATTACCGATCTCAGCGGTGTTGGGACCACACGGTGATGCAGTGACATGTTCGTGGAGTGCTCATATAGGCAACTTGATTAATTCTTATATACGTTCCGTCGTACATTTTCCCTCTTCTTAAATCTTGCTCCCTAATATAACGACATATACGGTAATGGAATAGTGCGTGCATGTGGTTTTGGTTGAGGTGGCACGGCAAAACGGTTGTAAAGACGATGAATGGAAGGGATGCATAACACTGACTCAACAGACCCAACCAGGTAGTGTTGGGAAACAGGCTATTCATACACCTTCACCATAACAACGCGTGGGTGGCTTAAATTTTTGCGGGACCTCTGCTGGCCAATGGGGATAAAATAAAATAAAAATAGACTGTGAGCACCATACGTATATACGCAAGTCAAGTAAAGATACGGCAGGTCGAATACGGTACACTAAATGTAATACTCTAACTAAGTACTAACCATTTCGCGAACTTGCAGTTCTTTTATTATAATGCACATGCATATGTTCAAATAGAAAGAGTTTGTGCTGCACTTTTTAGGGGTGCGCGTTCTTATGAGCACGGCTTCAGCATATCATATGCTTGCGCATGCGGACAAATCATTTAACCATGCCAGCAACCTTTCGATCTTCGACTGGGCTGAGCCGAAAGCGTCTCATGTTCGAGATCTCGACATATATCATAATTAGGGGGCTTGATGATATATAGAGTTCTTCATTTCACGGTGATGGCGATCATGCTTAGTTCACTCCAATATTGAGTATCTACGCTGAAGAACTGTCGGTTTTCGACAAAAAAAGGTACCTAATAAATACGAGGGAGATGGCAATGCGTAATGTTGTGCTGTTTTGCGATCAACCGACATATCTAACTACTTGCTCGTGTCTACTAGTATTTGTACTGCATGGCCAATACTTCTAAGGCATACAAAAGAACGGAATCGTATGCGTATTTTGCCAGTGGATTTGTCGGCAACGTTGTAGGGGAGACCATTTTGTAATACTTGGAAATGTAAATTGTGGACAGAGCCGCCTACAGTATATAAACAATTGTGCCGCAGTGAGCAATATAAATAAAACTATAAACCATTTCTTTACCGTGTAGGTAAGGTATCTCAGCGAGCTAACGACCCTGCATGTGTTGATTGTTTGGGTGAAGTCAGACAAGGAAGGTGTTGTAATGTGTGCCTATTATAATTGCACATGGCAGCTGGTCTGTGGGGAGTATGCTGACATGAGGATGCTGTGTTGTTTATATAGAGGCCTCGTGTCGTATGAAATCATGTTTCATATTACGTTTTGCTAAGTGCTTCTCACAAAGGAAAGTTAAATCTTCTCTTGACGTCGCTAAAAGCATCTGATCTAGGCACTTATGCCGTTCACACCCCCCCCTTCCCAAGCACACACACTTATTGACATGAATTTATACAATGAAAACCGAATGTCTAAATGGACCTATAGCCTATTGGTAGAACATAGACAATACTCCTGTTTGGTGCCAAAGCGAAGAATCCAATGTCAACAAACCCCAAATTTTGTCTATACCTTACAGTATTTCTTGTAGTAAGTTTAACCAATACGCTAGGGCAAGTGCATGCATGGGGGAGAGGGGGTGGGAGGAGGGGGGAGAGGGGTGGGGGGAGAGGGGGTGGGGGGAGAGGGGGTGGGGAGAGGGGTTGGGGGAGAGGGGTTGGGGGGGGAGAGGGGTGGGGGTGGGGGGATAATCAGTGATGTTTTGCTATTTACACATTAGGAGGGTCTTAATTCCCCCTTAACTCTTTGGCGGGCAACAACGCAATATTGCGTCGTAGCTATTATAATGCCACTTTTTAAAAAAATCTTACAGTCAACAACACATTGTTCAGGAAAAGGTTATTTCCTCGTCAAATTTTTACAAAGCACACTGACGTCTAAGCTGTTTACAAAGAACGTTCCCCCCATACCCTTATTCCTCACAATGCGGCAATAATTTCCAACGTCCTCGACACTGAAATTCGTGATCACAGCTTCAGTTACCAGAAGCCGTGATCATGAGGAACTTTAAATTAGTATAATTTTCATTGTCGAGGGTGTTGACAATTATTATGAGGAATAAACTTTTCGGGGAACGTTGTTTGTAAACAGCTTCGGCAGCAAATTAACTTTGGCGGTATTGCGAGGAATAAGCGTTTTGGGGACACGTCTTGGAAACGTTCTTCGTAAACAGCTTCGAGGAATTTGACAAGAAACTGAAACGGGAGTGTTGGCTCTGTCCTGTCTATAGGCTAGGTCCATTTAGAGACATTCGGTTTCATTGTATACATTCATGTTAATAGGTGGGGGGGGGGGCGGGGGAGGAGGGGGAGGTGCCCCGATGCTACTTTGCGACGTTGTGCTATATCAAAAGAAGATGTGGTGGGTTATAAACTGAAAATACTTTCGTTTGTGAGAAGCACTTTGTGAAACCAGAGATAATTATCTCTGGTGGTGAAACGTAATATAAAACATGCTTTAATAGGACACGAGACCTCTATACAAAAAGCCGCATAGCACCCTCACGTGAGCACACACCCCACAGACCAGCTGTGATTGACAATGGGCACACTCTTGCATAATAACACCTTCCTTGTCGGTTTTCACCCAAGAGCTTCACATTAGATCATACACCACTATTTGTTTGCACATCCACGGATCAATGGTAGACAAAAACAGTTGACCTGTTCTCGTTACGGCCAGTTTTAGACGTATACCCTCCTCTACACACGTGCGAGCCCGAACCCATGCATATGTCCATGTCATAATTGTCAAAAGTGCCGCCGCAAATGTATCTATTACTTTGAAGGCATCTGCCAGAATGTGACGTCATATACCATACAGTCCACTTGGTAATTCAGAGAAGAGTGAAACCCATTGAGAAAATTAACTTTGGCCCGGACCTTTTCTACGTGTAGCTAGCTAGTTTGACCATAGATATTAGAGTAGAAACATCTATGTTTTGACGCGACCACACCCTCGCATTGACTGGAGGGCCCGACTGGACAGCTGCCGTTCGCGATGGTTCTGATGAGATCCACAATCATAGATGCCATAGGGACCTAACGCAATATGCAGAAACGTAACGCTTTCGTGGTATGGTGAATTAAAAATTCAGTGCGTTACAGCTCCGCGACAGATAGTCCGATTCTCAGAATCACTGTGTAGAGGACACTTCAGACTTCTAGAATATCAAATACATTGTAGCATTTCTTTACGCTTCTAATGCAGTGGAATTTTAGATTGCATTCCTCCCCGACGTTGTATAACGAGTAACTGATTATCTATTATGTTCAGAACAAAATAAACGGGCAACTGTCTCAGACCTCCGTTCTCAATGCAAGGGCGGGCTGCACCAGACTAGACCTTCCGTTAGGATCCTGATTCTGCATCTTGGCAGAAGTTAGTTGGACTTATTCAGTGATGCCGCGGTTCGCCCGCCAACCGTCAAAACCGTCAAACTAGGCGATACGGTTGGCTTGACCGCGTCCGTGACCGTCAGGAAAAGTGAATAATTGAATTAGTTCGCGAACCACTTAACCGTCAGCCTATTGAGGCCAAAAACCGTGGGACCGTCAAAAATTTTGACGGTCAACTGCCGGTCAGACATAAAGAAATTTTTGTTGGATAACCTAGGACTGGGAACCTGTGAGAATTGACACAATGCAGCATTCATGCACCGAAGTGACAATTAATTCGATAACAAGACATACTCTGACACCGCTTTCCTGCCGGGTAGTTAAGAATGATATATTTTTATTTACACTATCTATAGAATACATGAGTAATATCACTGTTTATTCGAATAAAATTAATGGATTTTGTGGATTCGATTTTGTTGCTTGGATTTCATTTGCTGCGTGGATTTTAGTTCTGTGAGTGACGCGGGACTGACGCCTTTTAATTCATGCATTGCCTTTGGCTTTCTAGTGCACTATCGTTTCCTCCCGAGTTCTGACTTCTGAGCCAATGCCGGCTGGGTTTGGCTTAAGTCCTGCCGCGGAAAGGTCTGATCGACCTGAAGAACACTTGTAATTGATTGTGCAGATTCTGCAGAAGTTTCATCTAGGGAGATGCTGTTCCCAATCACAATATATTTGCACTGGATGCATTGGCTTTGACGTAAGTCAACATTTTGGCATTACAAGTGCGAATTTCAACTACATCATGCATTCTGCTGCAGCCATGTACTGCTACCAAAGAGATCCTTGGGGTGGCACACAGGAGCGCGAGGGAGCATAGAAGACGAGTTGAAGCGCTATATGCTTAACTGGCGCGTTAATGACGTCATGCAATGGTGGAGCGACCATGAAGCTATTAAACTTCCTTCGCATTGCTAAAATACTGATTTACCCATTCCGGTGTCCAGTGCTCACTCTGAAAGGGTATGCTAAAGCTGACCGCATAAGATGGCGGATGGATGCTGGCTGAGTGGAAAGAGTAACGTTAAATATACACTAGAATCAGATGGTTATTAAATTTAATTCGTGCTGTTAGTTTGGACCGGATATCGACCGGGACCGGCTTGAATCCAGGCGGCCAACCGTCAAACCGCCACCGTGACCGTATTGGTAAAACACGGTCACTGTTCGTCCGCCAACGTGACCGTGTGGATCCGGTACGGTTAGCCGTGAACGTGACCGGATCGATAATAGCTGACCGCGGCATCACTGCATGGACTTATTCATAGCATATGTTGGGTGTTATTCAGTTATACGTATAAACACAGAAGTTAGTCATTATGCGTGCATGTGTGTATATGAAAATTGTGCACGCCATACCAATACCTTGATGCAGACCTCTTTGCTTTAATTGTGACAGACAACAGGAGTTGAGTATCAGTAATACTTCAAGGAATCGCAGAAATGTATTTCTGAGATTCCTTGAAGTATTACTGATACTCAACTCCTGCATGCAGTTGTTGTGCTACAGAATGGCTGCTGTCAGGAGCACTGGCAGTGTACCAAACACTGATAACATAATTTCCTGATGATATGACTGATGATGGTAGTTGTCCAGCAATGAAACCTATTTGCTGTGTAGATTCTGTTATCTTGGTATTGGCGGAATCGCTGTACACCAATCCTAAGTACCATTATGTTTGCATCACTGATATTCACCTTGAATGTCAGGACAAAATCCTCATTCGGGAGCAATTGAATCAGCATATCACATCCTTGATAAGCACCAGCACAGATTTCATTTCGTCGTACAAGCATCCTACATTCAATACATGGACTGGGGACCAGACTATTCCTAAAACACTTTCAAACAATGCCTTGTACATGAACCAAACTGAATGGTATTTTTGCTAGTACATTAAAAGCAGAACTACATTTTAACAACTCCATTTCAAACGAATGGTAGTCTTTAATTGGAATACTTATGCTTCCTGATAACGCAACGTATAGCAATGTGATAGCTGCTTGAAAAGTAATAAAAGGCAGTGTAGACAACTCGTCCTTTATGCACTATCGAAGTTTTAGAGTGATTTAATTTGCCCACAGATCACCCTGCGCATCAACAACACAGCGTCCGCGAGTAAAGCGGTGGGTCAATTTAGGCCGTTTTTGGGGGAAGTAAAAAAAACTAAAAGGTCCGCTGATGAGTATTTTTCTTTTCAAATACAGGAATGTGGAAGTACAACTCTTGAGACAACATTGGATGCATTTAGTGAGAGATCATTCAACTTGCTGGATGCTACAAATGCGGCGATATAAAAGTGGTCTATGTCGATGAAACCATATTTCATCATAATAGAAAAACGGCAATAATCACATTGTATAAGCCAAGTTGAACTTTTAAACATTTCAATGCTTTTTCAATCATATGCAATGTATTTTATTTACTGTGTACATGTGTTGTATCGTGTTATACATTACCGCATGTGGTTTAACTTTGTTGCTTTGCACGCTGCTTTGCGAGTCTGCATGCACACAGAAGGGAAGGGGTGTAAAATGATAAAATGATAAGCGTAGTACCGAACTAGTTTATTTAAAGTGCGTGCATCAAAACTGTGATAGTTGCAGCTGTTATAAATTATAATGCGAACATGGTGTAAAAGGCTACTCTACTTATTTTACAACTAGTACCTGTGATTCTATTGTTAGCGGATCTTTTAGGTTTTTAGTTTCCCCTCAATTCTGACCCACTTTACTCGCGGACGCGGTGTTAAAATTCATTCTTTCACAGTAGTTAGTGCAAGGAATCCTATATACGTATAAAACTGAAGTCCTTATCAGTGCCACTATAGAGTTGAACACTGCAAAAGTATTTAATACAGACTTGGTGTCTTAGAGTTTTTTTTTCCAGCATGTAGCCTATAATCTCTAACCTATCAGGATAAGTGATTTATTTACCTTACAAAAAGGCCTTGTATATGAGCTTGAAACATTGTCCGCGATCAGTTCTGTTACTGTTCAAATG
This sequence comes from Ephydatia muelleri, assembly GCA_013339895.1. Taxonomy (NCBI): domain Eukaryota; kingdom Metazoa; phylum Porifera; class Demospongiae; order Spongillida; family Spongillidae; genus Ephydatia; species Ephydatia muelleri. The sequence continues at coordinate 1,196,241 of JABACO010000012.1, read as the reverse complement.
ATCAATTGAAAGTTGTGATGGGGGTCATTAGTGTTCCAACCATAAATTCAGCAATGATTCCATTAAAACATATACAAAACTAGTGTAACATATCGGGCCCAGAATGAGGATGATAGAGAGGGTGTAACATATAATTGTTTTTGAACTACTTGCAGATTATATAACGAATGACCTTAAGTTTCTTGTCTTGTTTAACGTTAAACATTTGTGTTCCATTATCGCGTATTAGACGGCAGCCAAGGATTGAAAGAATGCACTAAAATAGTTCATTGTACATAAAATTTTTGCACTCTTCTATTCACTGCCCAGTAGTGTACGTGGAAGATTTGAAATGTTATTTGATGAAAGCAAGATCGTGTAAACGCTACAAGTCACAGTTTTTGTTTATTATATATATATTTTACAGCGTTCCATTCAGCGTGTGTACATGATTTCCACACTTTAAAATCCATTCTTCCTAACGGAACGCGATGAAATATATGCCGTTTAAATTTACTGATATGCATTATACGGCACTAATAAAATGAGTTTGAAAGAAGTATCAAAGTTCCTACGATGCAGTATTACACAATGTGAGCGTATTAAATTAATTACATAATTGAAGTAAGGGCGATCAATATGAGATCACGCACTCCTTCCCTTGTCCCTCCCCCTTTCGTTTCCCCCTGTGAATTGTTGCAGTAATCATCTCTCCAGTAACGGTCAATGCACGGTATAAGCACTGCTACGCCGTCTCTTAATTGGACGCATCTCGTATAACCGAAACAAAACACGGTAACATCCCGACGGTCGGAGCTGATTCAATGTGCACTTTCCCGCGCCTTTGCTTTGTTTACTTTTCGGTTACCATGGTGTGTAAGCACACGCGAGTATGAATATATAAGATCCAGAGAGCTAGCTCTGCTTTTACGTTGGACGAAGTCCGAAGGCTGCGATGGTAATACGCATAATCTAGCATGTAAATATTGTCCTATTGGTGGAGCGATTCAAATAGTTACTAGTTTCAGACGCTACGATAAAGGTCGTTCTTTGCGTTACGTATAATTCGGTTTCCGGTATCCACATTGTTGATCTATTGAGATTTCGGCGGTTATGGTGATTGGTATATTCATCGCTGTATACAGTTGCAGTGTGGCATCAATTGCGCCCCGTTTTGCAGTATTGGATGTGTTTCGTGCATTGGAAACGCATCAGGCTTGCTCAATAACCGCACGCAGTTCCTCTGGAACGCAAAGACTTCATTGCGTATTGGTGCCTCGGAATTGAATTTGAACTGTCGCTACGTCGAGACTCTGAGCAAAAAGGGGCTACAGCACCCCGATTTCTGAGGATGGATTTTAAGAAGCGCTGGTCCTTGTACTGTCTCGTTCTAGTGATCGCTAATGCTCCACAACCGTCCAACGGTGAGTTAAACCATGCGAGAAGGGGGCGGGTCTGGGCACCGATTTGCTTGCGGGTATAATTTGCGCGCGCTCGCCTTTGTATGTGTACGTGCACCTAATGAGCTAGATGCTCATTCGATGACATTTTAATTATCCACAGTCTGTCTTAGTCTGAACGACTCCCTTTAAACTATATGCACTGTATCGGTGTGTACGTATGCAGAGATTATTAACAGTTTATATTTAATTGGGTCTTCAACCCGCAGCGTTTAATCTCGCCCAGTGGAGCTTGAACCTGACGGAATACAGTTTCACGCTCTTCACGTCGGCGCCCACTACCCTGACCTTCGCCTCGCTCGACTGCACAAAGTTCTCGTTCACCAATGGGCCATTCCCGACGTCGACGTTTTACCTCACAGGGTGCGGTGGAGCATCACTCGTTTCCTTGTCGACCGTGAAGATTTATTTGACCCCCAGCGACGCCATAGCACTCCAGCTGAACCGAAACTTTGGCAAAAGTAGTGGAAATGTGTACTACCTGGTAGTGGCTACGGCGAATAACTTATTGTCCGCGACTGACACCTTGGCTCAAATCTCATACCCAGGGATAGGAGCTGTCCTTGTTACGCTGGACTCCATAAAGCCGGCTCTAACCAGCTTTGCCGTGTTCGATCAAAACGCAGGCAGCTTCTCCCTTACCTTCAGCAAGCCCATCGACGTCCAGACGTGGAATGCGACCTCGCTGCTCCCAGGCGTACTCGTGTTCCAGAACTTCCTCTCCGTGAGCGCGCCAGCAGACTCCTTCTCAGTGCAGCAGCTCACGTGCCCAGGCTGCGCCGACGGTTCCAATCTCACCTTCGTCTTCCCCACCTCCGAGCTGAACCGTCTGAAACTCAACGCTCGCGTCTGCTCCTCCATAGCCGTCTGCTGGTTGACGCTTCCCTCACCCGGAGGGTTTGTGCAGGATATGTCGGGTAACAACAACAGCCTGGTGCCGAACGGTCTGATGGCGACCCTTCGACTCCCCCTCACGTTCATCTACGACACCTCTGGCCCCGTGCTGCAGAGCTTTGCGCTGAACATGTCGTCGCTCAGCTTGACGCTCACCTTCAACGAGCCGGTGGACGTCGCCAGCTTCAATGTATCCGGGATCACCTTGCGAGGCGGGAGGAACGTGTCCACACCCGCTCTCCTCTACCAGCTGCAGTCCAGCGTCCCCCAAGTTGGTCAAGGCAATGTCGTCCTCATCACTATCTCTAGCGGGGACCTCAACGGAATACTGTCAAGGTCGGCCATAGCGACCAGCGTCGCCAACACGTACCTCTCCGTGTCTCAGGGCGCTGTTGTGGACGTGACTTACATGCGCAACCCGGCCCAGACCATTCCATCCACGAGCGCCCTACAGGTGGGCACTTTCGTTTCAAACACCATCCCCCCGGCCCTCACTGCATTCGACCTGGACCTGAACAGCAACCTCCTGACCCTTGTGTTCAGCGAACCGGTGGTGGTCAGCAGAGTCAACCTGACACTACTCACCGTCTTGTCAGCCCCAAACTCCGCCCTCTTCAGGCAGATCACCGGAGGGGTTGTCCAGGCGACGCCCTACAGCGCTTCAGCTGTGGTCTCTTTTGTCCTGAACAACGCGGACGCCACTTTTCTCAAGCAGCAGGTCGCCTTGGCAACGAATGCCACGAACACGTACCTCGCTGCGGCGACTGGGATGGCCATAGACACCGGCAATCACTCCAATGTTGCTGTCAGTGTTGGCAGTCCCGTGTCGGTGAGGGTACTGACCCTTGACACCTCCGCCCCAGTCCTGGCGAGCTTCTCCCTGGACATGAACACGGGGCAAATCGGGCTCACCTTCAGCGATGCAGTGAACATTGCCACCTTTGACGTGACCTCCGTGAGTCTGCAGGGGACCAAGTGGAGAGTCGCGACGCAGTGGTACAGCCTCACGTCAAATTCGTACACTCTGTCCAGTAGCGGCTTCACGGCAACGGTATTTGTTGGTGGCACGGACCTCAACCGTGTCAAGCAGATACGTCCGCTGGCCAAGAACGCGAGCAGCAGCTACCTCGCGGCTTCCGCCATGCTGGCACAGGGCTTCAACGGACTTAACTTGGTAGCGGTGGTGGACGGAAAGGCTCTTCTCGCGAGCAGCTATGTTCCCGACACCACCTCCCCCTCCCTGTCCAACTTCACCTTGGACATGAACACGGGGCAGCTTTTCCTCACCTTCTCAGAAGTGGTGGACATTCTGACGCTCAATGCTTCCCAGATATCCCTGCAGGGTTCTCTCTCCTCAAGTCGTCCACGCCCTCTAACGGGGTTCTTGTCTGTCGTGCCGTATGATGCTGACTACCGGTTTGCCGTCCAGTTGACTTCAGCTAACCTCAACAGCATCAAGCAGGACCCCACGCTGGCAACGAGTGTCTCCAACACCTTCATCACCATTGCGATGGGTACCGTTCTTGACATGGCATCCAACCCTGTGGTACCTGTTCTCAACGGTGCGGCCTTGAAGACAGCAGGATTCACCATGGATACGACAAGTCCAACCCTGCAGTCGTTTGCTCTCAACCTCAACACCAACTCGCTCCAACTCACCTTCTCCGAGACCGTGAACGCTTCTGCCTTCAGCATCACTGGTGTGACCCTAGTCAACCAAGCCAGCCAGCCCACATCGTCGTGGACTCTGAACTCGAGTGTACCCACAACCTACGTCAGCAATATCGTCAACATCACTCTCTCCATGTCCGACCTGAACGGGATCAAGGCCAGCGGGACTCTCTCCACCTCGATCAGCAACACCTTCATCACCGTCCAGCCCTGGACCTGTGGCGGACATGAGCGGAAACTCCGTTACTCTGATCACTAGCACCTCTGCACTGCAGGCGAGCACCTACGTGGCCGACACTACACCTCCGCAGCTGGTAAGCTTCGGATTAGACGTGGGACTGGGCGTGCTGTACCTGTCCTTCTCCGATACGGTGAGAGGGAGCAGCTTTGATCCGACCCAGCTGACCGTCCAGGGCACCAGCACAGGAGGTGCAAGCGTTCCCTTGACGGGAGGGATGTGGGTGTTTCAGAACTACTCCTCTGTGACCTTGTCTCTGACGTCTGCGGACCTGAACAAGATGAAAGTGGCGTCCTCCGGCTTGGCCAAGTCTCAGACCAACACCTTCATTGCCCTCACCAGTGCCACCATCAGGGACACTGCAGGGATCAGCGTTGTCTCCATTCCTTCCTTGTCGGCGAAGCAGGCCAGCTTCTATCGTGGCGGATACGGTCCCTCCTCAGCTCCTGAGTTTCAGCTTGGACCTGAATGCGCGCAATCTCTACCTGACCTTTGACGAGACCGTGTCTGTGGCAACGCTGGTGATCCAGGGGATCGGACTGCAAGACAACGCCTCAAACTCCCTGCATGTGGTTCACCTGGGTGCTTTGGGCACCACTGTCACTAACATCAACTATACCGTAGCCATTATCGGTCTGGCGAGTGTTGACTTCAACACCATCACTTTTGCCTTCCCTCTCGCCTCAATACAGAACGACACCTACATTACCCTTGACCCCGGGACAATCAAGGACACCAGCGGTAATCCGAACGTCGTGATCCAACCGACCAATGCTCTCAGAGTGTCCACTCTCATCAGAAACGCCCAGAGTCCAACCCTGCAATCGTTTGACTTTGACCTGAACCTGGGTACCCTTACCTTCACCTTCTCGGAGTCCGTGAATGGGTCCAGCTTCCTCCCCACGCAGGTGACTCTGCAGAGCAGCAGCAGTGGCCCCCAGCAGACGATGACCCTGAAGGGTGGGTTTGTCTCCCAATCCCAAACGATGAGCACCTCCGTCGTGGTGGACCTGCTCCGTGGGGACCTCAACGCCATCAAGGCTATCTCGGGGCTGGCGTCCCAGCCTGGCAACACCTTCGTCAGCATCACCCCCGCTGCGGTGAAGGGCATGAGCGGGAACCCGGTCGTCCAGGTGCCGATGACCTCCGCTCTGCAGGTCAGCATGTTTACTGTGGATTCAACGGGGCCCGCTCTTCTTTCCTTTGACCTGGATTTCAACTCCGGAGTCCTCACTCTCCACTTCAACGAGCCGGTCAATTTCAGTGCGCTCAGTGTCGTTGCCGTGACTGCTGTCGAGTGCCTCCAATCAGGGAGTAGCCGCCTCCTACGTGCTCACGGCCGCCAGTGCCTCACTTGATGCCGGCCTCCTCACCGATGGGCGCATCCTGGTGGGCAACGGGGACCTGAACGTCCTGAAGCAGAGGAGGGTGTGCACCACTTCCATGTGTCACTTGGACGCCACCGGCTCCCTCGTTGTGGACAGCAGTGGGAACCCAAACTACCCTGCGTCTCTGAATGTGACCCTGTACACACCCGACACCACGCCTCCTCAGGTGATGAGTTTCGTTCAGTTTGACATGGACTGCCGGCACGTTCACGCTCCAGTTCACCGAGACTGTTAGCGTGTCCAGCATGGTGTTCTCTCAGGTTGCGTTCCAAAACGACTACACAAATAGTTCTTATGCTTTCACTTTCACCCAGCTGGCCCTTGTATCCCCGGGCGACGCTGTCGTAATCGCACTTCAGATCGGGACCTATGACCTGAATCGGTTGAAGCTGGTGGGCGACGTGTGCGATATCAAGTCGCACTGCTGGATTCGCATAACATCCGGATTCATTTCTGATGTGGGTGGCAATGACATTGTCCCTATCCTGCCCAATACCATGGCTACCTATCATACGCCGACAAACCTTGTGTCAGACACCATGCCTCCTCAGATGACATCATTCGCCGTTGACATGAATGCTGGCGTCATGACTTTCACCTTCAATGAGGTCGTCCTCCTGCCCTCGTTCGACCCCACAAACCTGACATTCCAGGATGCACTATCCGGAACAGTCCACCTACAGCTGAACAGCTTTGGACCCTCCTTGAGAAGTGTTGATGGCCTCTCTGTAGAGTGGAACCTTTCGTCATCAGACCTGAACCTTCTAAAAGCCAACGGCGTAACGTTCACCTCTTTGAACACCTCCTACATAGCGTACACTGGGCTCATCCAGGATGCAGCGGGAAATGCAATTGCTCCTCGCTACGACGGTGTCAATGCCTTGTGTGCCTCTGGATTCATTCCGGACACGACGAGACCCGTCCTGACATCCTTCATGGCCTACAACCTGAACAACGGGAGTTTCACTTTGTTCTTCAACGAGCCTGTCAACCTGAACTCAATATCACTCAGAGACATTGCCATCTCCAACAACTACACCTTCTACCTTTCGTTCTACAACCCTGAGGTGATCAATTCGTGGTACTCTCTCCTGCTGATGAACGGGTCTGTCTTTAACCTCACCCACGTATTCAACCCCGGTGAGTACATCATGTCGTGCCCTTTCAACATCTCTGAAAGGATTGCTGAGGCAAGTGAGCTAGGCTCAGGGAGTGGCATGACCCCCAACCAGCCGTACCCCCTCCTCTTGCGTGGCTGCTCCATCATTTTGAACCGCACCTTGGTGGAGCCATTTTATTTCCTGACGGGGGGCATAGCTAGCTACGGAGATGTACGGAAGCAGCAGGTGATCATATCGATGGACCGCCCTGACCTCAAGTACCTTAAGCTTAGCACCACCATTGCTGTCAACGACTCCACGACCTTTGTGGCCTTCAATTCCACTGCACTCTCTGACATGGCTGGGAACCCGGTCATCCCCACAAGCATATTCAACTCAACAAAGCTGACTATTGGGTCATTTGTGATCGACGTGACTCCACCAATGCTTGAAAGCTTCGACCTGGACCTGAACACAGGTGTCCTGTTCCTCCATTTCAGTGACGTCATGAACATCTCCTCCTACGTTCCTACCCGGCAAACCCTGCTCCAGTTTCCCGGGAGCAACGACAGTTACACGCTCTTAGGGGTGTACCCAGTGCAGACGCCCAACCTGCCGGATTACAACATCTCCATGACCCTGACCGATGGCGACCTGAATGCCATCAAGGCGGACCCCACTCTCGCCACCTCGCGTGCAAACACGTTCTTGAGCGTCGCCAGCTTTGTGGCAGAGGATATATATGGACACAGTGCTGTCCAGGTTCCACCTAAGAGTGCCATTCAAGTGAGACTCTTCACTCCCGACACCACACCCCCACGACTGGTCAACTTCACGCTGGACATGAACGCCGGCCTTCTGAACCTCACCTTCAGTGAAGTGGTGAATCCCCTCACCCTCAGGACTGCAGGGATTACCCTTCAGAACTCCGTGAGCTTCAATGGGACCCGACCCTTCCAAGCGTACAGGCTGACAGGGGGAGCTCCCCTTGTCAACAGCTCTGCTGTCCTCACCCTGTCCCTGGTGCTCTCCTCCACGGACGCCAATGCCATCACCACCCTGACCTCGCTCGCAACCAATGTGAGCGACACGTACATTCTAGTGGACTTTGGGACTGTCAATGACACGAATGCCAATCCCAGTGTCCCTGTATCGCAAGGCTACGGACTGGAGGCCGTAGCTGTTGTACCCAATGCAAGCCCACCCTCTCTGTGGTACTTTGACCTTGATCTCAGTACCAATCACCTGATGATGAAGTTTTCGCAGGCCATCCTTCCTGGATCGTTCAATGCCACCTCCGTCACCCTTCTGAACGCTGCCTCCTCCCCAGACTACTTGACCCTCAGTGCCCAGTCCATTGTAGTCTACTTGGATTACAACTCACTGATCCAGATCACTCTCACCACTGCAGACCAGGACATTCTCAAGAGCTCCAACCGATTGGTCGCTAAGACAGTAAACTCCACGTACATAGCAATACAGAGTACGGTATGTGAGAACTATGTGTTGCTTGGAGCTGTGCCAATACTGCCCAGCAATCCTCAGCAAGTCAGATATTTCAAGGAAGGTGAGTGTATGGAGTACAGACGGTATGGTAAACCAAACGATTGGAGGGTTGGTGTATTGGTCAACTACGTACATGTTTGAATACAGTAGATTTCATCAGATAATAACTTTGCTATAATGCGCATTTTACTGTTGAAAATAGGTTGGAAGAGCTATCTATTAGGAGCAAATTCTGTTTAAAACTATGATTGGTTAAATAAAAACTATATTTGGAGTATGATCACTCTAGAGCTCTTGCAAACTATATTTGGAGTATGATCACTCTAGAGCTCTTGCTAAACTATATTTGGAGTATGATCACTCTAGAACTCTTGTAAACTATATTTGGAGTATGATCACTCTAGAGCTCTTGCAAACTATATTTGGAGTATGATCACTCTAGAGCTCTTGTAAACTATATTTGGAGTATGATCACTCTAGAGCTCTTGTAAACTATATTTGGAGTATGATCACTCTAGAGCTCTTGCAAACTATATTTGGAGTATGATCACTCTAGAGCTCTTGCAAACTATATTTGGAGTATGATCACTCTAGAGCTCTTGCAAACTATATTTGGAGTATGATCACTCTAGAGCTCTTGCAAACTATATTTGGAGTATGATCACTCTAGAGCTCTTGCAAACTATATTTGGAGTATGATCACTCTAGAGCTCTTGCAAACTATATTTGGAGTATGATCACTCTAGAGCTCTTGTAAACTATATTGGAGTATGATCACTCTAGAGCTCTTGCAAACTATATTTGGAGTATGATCACTCTAGAGCTCTTGCAAACTATATTTGGAGTATGATCACTCTAGAGCTCTTGAAACTATATTTGGAGTATGATCACTCTAGAGCTCTTGTAAACTATATTTGGAGTATGATCACTCTAGAGCTCTTGAAACTATATTTGGAGTATGATCACTCTAGAGCTCTTGCAAACTATATTTGGAGTATGATCACTCTAGAGCTCTTGCAAACTATATTTGGAGTATGATCACTCTAGAGCTCTTGCAAACTATATTTGGAGTATGATCACTCTAGAGCTCTTGCAAACTATATTTGGAGTATGATCACTCTAGAGCTCTTGCAAACTATATTTGGAGTATGATCACTCTAGAGCTCTTGCAAACTATATTTGGAGTATGATCACTAGAGCTCTTGCAAAAGTAATGTCCATCAGTTGTTTTACATTTCTGTCTACTTCTGTTACAGACCTCACGTGTCCGAGTATTCGTGCGTTGTACTACATTCCAGACACCACCTCACCAACCCTGCAGTCCTTCGCAGTCGACATGAACACTGGAGTACTTAACCTTACGTTCTCTGAGACTGTGAACGTCTCGAGTTTCATGCCCCTGCAGATCACACTCCTAACATCCGCCTTCATACGCATCAACAACCCGGCGTACAATATCACGAAACCAGGTGTGGTGTTGAGCACTGTGAACAGTCCAGTCTTATCATTCCAGCTGGACCCTTACGATCTGGCAGCTGTGAAGTACACTGCTAGTCTGTACAAAATCATATCAAGTTCATATATAATCTTTACCAGCAAGATGATCCGGGATATGGCTGGAAACGATGTAGTGCCGTTGGGCTACAACAATGCCAGCCTGGCGTCTGATTACATATATGACACCACTTCACCCAACCTGCTTGGTTTTACGTTGAACAAGAACATCGGACAGATGGTCCTCACCTTTGATGAGCCTGTGGCACCCTCCTCACTTGCAAAAGACGCCATCACCCTCTACAACGGTGCAGCCAATGTAACCAGAAGCTACACATTGGAGCCAACAAATACTATTCCTGTGTTGACCAGCTTGGGGACCATTGTCACCTTCAACCTATCAGCACTCGATCAGGTGCAACTGAAAGCGTACGAAGATTTCGCTGTAATCACCAATAACACTTACCTTACAGCAACCAGTGCCCTTGTATTTGATAACAGTGTCTATACAAATCTTGTCAACCCAGTCTTGGCAACCAATCCCCTTATGGCCAACGCAGTGGTGCCCGATGTGACCCCACCTTACCTGGTGGCATTCACAGAACTTGATCTGAACAAGGGGACGCTCACTCTGAGCTTCAATGAGCCAGTCAATGCTTCGTCGGTGCAGTTTGGTCTCATCAACGTAACGCTTGTGCGAACGGGTGTGGCCACCGTCAACGTAACGTTGTCGTCTGGCGTGGTGAGCTATGTGGACGTCAGCAACCCACTGTACACCAGGGAGATAGTTGTGATCCAGATGAGCTTAGCGGACCTTTTAGCACTAAAGCAAGTCCCATCCCTGGTGAACACACTCGCTGGGTCATCAAGGTACATAACCATTGTGAGAGGGGCCATATTTGACATGTCTGGCAATCCCATTCTGCCACACACCTCTTTGATTCTGAGCACCTTTATTCCGGACACGACTGGCCCCACCCCGCTGAACTTTTCCATCGACATGAACAGGGGAATCTTAGTGCTAACGTTCAGTGACGTGGTTTCCATCAGCAGCCTTCAGATCGGCGGCCTGCAGCTTCAAGCATACCAAAGTGTAAGTGGGAGCAATGTGAACGACATGGTGTCCTTGTCTCCACAGCTATGGAGTGTCGTCACCAACAGCACCAACGGTTACGTGGTGACCATCGCCATTCCCACCAATGACCTGAACACCATAAAGGCCACGGGGGTGGTGGCCACCAGCTTAGACACCTCGTTCCTTGCCGTGAGCGCCAGCACTGTATTGGGCATCAATGGGCTCCCCGCCATCGCGATACTGAGCTCGTACGCGCTCCCTGCTGGGGCGTACGTACCGGACACGACACGCCCACAGCTGGTGAGCTTTTTCCTGAACATCAGTGGTGATGGCGTTCTCAGCCTGACCTTCTCCGAAACTGTGGACACTCGTGATTCCAATACACAGTTAATCCCACTGCCGGGATTGAGCACTCGGGACATAACTCTGGTTGGTCTGAACAACCAGTCGTTTGTCATCCAAAGCACTGTATATGCTAGATTCCCACCTTCTGTCATTGTGAATATCACCCTTGGTGTCAGTGACTTGAATGCAATAAAGGCACTCCCGGACTTGGCTACAAATGCTTCAAATACGTTCATCACCATCACAAATGAGACCATATATGACATGAGTGGAAATCCTGTCATTCCAATCACAGCAAGCCGCCCCCTGTCTGTCAAAACCTACGTCCCAGATAGAACTCTGCCCATTCTCACGGGATTCGATCTTGACATGAATACAGGGCTTGTCACGCTTAGCTTCTCCGAGACTGTGAATGGGTCTAGCTTGAACACCACCGGAGTAACACTCCAAGCTGACAGAGTGTTTGGAGGCCTTCAGTACCCACTCACTGGGGGGCTTTGGGACCGTGCTTACAGTAACGTCATCAGCTTGCATCTCAGTACACCCGACCTGAACACTCTGAAGCGCGTAGTGGGATTGGCCGATTCCAGCAGCACTACCTACCTAACTCTCGCTGGAGGAACCGTTTACGACATGATGAGTAACAATTATAGCAATCCCGTTGTAGCTATTCCGTACAGCTCAGCTCTTATGGTGAGCACTTTCACATCTGATGCAACGTCTCCCTATTTGGTGTCGTACTCGCTCAACCTCACAGCGCAACAGCTCCGTCTTACGTTTGATGAGACCATGAATAGCTCCAGCTTCATGGTCCAGGACATCACATTGTTGAGTGGACCAGTCTATCCAGTTTTAATTGTGTACCCACCAGTTATCTTGTCTGGGAATGGCACGGATAATGCTACCTTGAACAGCACTATGGTATCCACTACTCCCATCATCACGATACCCACCTCACCCCTCTCTGTAAGGCTGACATTCGGAACCCAAAATGCCAGCACCTATCTGCAAGTCGACTCAACTGTTCTCGTGGTCTATCTGGGTCCAGATGACTTCAACAGTATTGAGGCACTGGTCGGCCTGGCAACCAGCGTCAACAACACATTTATCTCGCTTCCTGCAACAACTGTGCAGGACATGAACTTCAACTACTTGACCCCAGTCAATGCGTCTGCACCCCAGCAGGTGGCCAGCTTTTACCCTGACCTGAATCCACCTAGGCTGGTGAGGTTTGATCTAGATCTCACCAGGGATGTCCTCCTCCTAACCTTCTCAAAAGTGATCAACGCTTCGACGTTAAACTTGCTGCAGTTCACGCTGCAGGGAACAATCAATGCCACCGGCCTGAGGAACTCCTACACGCTGACAGCGGGCACGTTCTCACTTAACTACAGCACGCAGGTCACTGTGTATCTGGACCACAGCGACCTCAATGAGATCAAGAGGCTCAACAACCTAGCCACGTTCGTGGGCAACACCTACCTCACCATCACCAGTGCTGCAGTGAGGGACATGTATGCGAACAAGGTGGTGGCCCTGGTGAATGCAGTGTCTGCTCTTCAGGTCACGCTGTTCACTGCCGACACCGTGCCCCCTGAGCTTGTGGCCTTCAGTCTCGACATGAACTCTGGAACCATGGCGATGTCTTTCTCGGAGACGGTGCGGGCTTCCACGTTCAACGCATCTGCACTGACACTGCGGTCAACATCAAACACCGGACTGGCAACAGAGCAGGTGACCTTCAATTATACCACTCGGACCTTTAGCCCCAACAGTTCTAGCATTCTGGTCAACATAAGCCGCGGTGACTTGAATGCCATAAAGTACTTGTTGAACCTGGCAAAGGAGAGTAATGACACCTTTCTTTCCATCACTTCGTGGGCAATAACGGACATGAATGCAAACAGAGTTGTTGCTATACCAGCCAGCGGTGCACTTCCTGTCTTGGCATATACCCCGGATATCACTGGCCCTGTGCTGCAGAGCTTCGACCTCGACCTCAACACGGGCGTGCTTACGCTTCGCTTTGATGAGACCGTGAATGTCACATCGATGATGTTTGACCTGCTCACTGTGCAGGCCTCCCTCCTGTCCCCAATTCCAAGCCACATGCTCCTTGGAGGGCTTGTGCTGGGAACCAACTCGCCTGACGTGAGCATACTTCTAGATGTTGGTGACCTGAACCAAATCAAGTTGAATGCACAGCTGGCAACTAATGTGAATAACACTTACTTATCGCTACAGATGGGAGCTGTGGTGGACATGTCTTTGAATGAGAACGAAGCTGTGTTTAGCCAGTTGAAGGTGTCGAAGTTCACTGCAGACACAACCAGCCCACAGCTGATCAGGTTCAACCTTGACCTTACAGCGCAGACCATGCTTCTGTCATTCAGTGAGCCGGTGAATGCCTCATCCTTCAACCCGGCTGGGATCACTTTCATTGATGCACCGGGCGGTAACTCCAGCTACACACTGACTGCTGGCAACACGTCAAGCAGTGATGGTACCATGATCTTGGTTAATCTGGACATTACTGATCTCAATCATATCAAAGCGTTAGAAACACTTGCAATCAGCGCACAAACCACCTACATCTCCATCCAACCCTTGACTATAGCTGACATGAACAAGAACCCAGTCGTGCAGATAACCAGAACCAATCCGCTCAATGTGAGCTATTTCTCAAATGATACGATTCATCCCAGGCTTGTCGCCTTCGACCTGGATTTGAATGCAAACATTCTCACACTTCAGTTCGTAGAAACACTCAACACAACGTCAGCTAACTTCACTGGCATAACCATTCAGGACACCTTCAATGCTTCTAACCAGTACACCCTAACGGGAGGCACTCTGCTGAGCCTTAACCACTGGGTGTACCTCACTGTTCTGCTGACACTGACCGACCTGAATGCCATTAAAGCGGCCATGATTGCCCTGACAAACCAAACAGCGTGGCTTACCATGAGTGATATCGTAGTCTTGGATGAGCAGAGACAGCCGAACTACCCTCTATACAATGGTATCACGGCAGTGCGTGTAAGGAACTTTACTAGGGACACCACGCCTCCTGTGCTGCAGAGCTTTGATCTGAACCTCAGCACAAACCAACTTGTGCTGTCGTTCAGTGAAACTGTCATGCGGAACAGCCTTGTTGTGTCCAAGGTCACTATCTCAGCTGGACCCAGTTCGTCCTATTTCTACACTCTCAGTCAGGACCCAGATCTTGCCTCTCAGCCAAAGTACTCCCCTGTTGTTGTCGTTCCTCTTTCCACTTTTGACCTCAATCGTGTCAAGCAGATAGTGCAGCTGGCTACTTCAGTGAATAACACCTACCTCTATATCCAGCTTGGCACTGTTCTGGACATGAGCTCAAATCCCTCAACTGCCATCCTTGTCAGCAATCCTCTGCAAGTACATAACTATGTGCAAGATCTGATCCCTCCTGCACTAATAGCATTTGATCTGGACATGAATAGTGGCATCCTTTTGCTATACTTCTCGGAGACAATAAACCCGATCACAATCGACCTGTCGCAGTTTGTCCTTCAGAGCTCGTCCAATGGGTTGACTGCATCTCCGTTTGCCCAGTTTCCCTTCTCAGGTGGATTTGTGGTTCCAGGCACGCCAAACCCTAACGTTACGGTGCAGTTGAACGTTCCTGATCAGAATGAGATCAAGCGCCTTGCGATACTTGCCACCAGCACCAACACCACGTTCATCCATGTGGCAGCAGCAGGTGTCCAGGACATGAACCGCAACTACATCATGCCCATCACTCTTGACGCCGGCATCCAGATTAGTGCCTTTGTGCCTGACACTATACCTCCACAGCTGGTTGCGTTCGACCTCAACTTGGTCACAGAGCAACTCACCCTTTATTTCTCTGAGACAGTGAATGCAAGCAGCTTGAATGTTTCGGGCCTCACACTGCTTTCAGCACAGTTCGGAATCGTTTCCCCGTGTGAGGAGATTGGTTGGAGGGACTGTGTTGAGCTCTGACTCCACTGTCATCTTTGTGCAGCTTGGTGCACCAGACCTGAACTACATCAAGAGCATCAGCGGCTTTGCAACCTCACAAGCGAACACTTATATTACAATTGATAACTACACTATCTTTGACATGAGTGTCAACCCCATTGTGGCCATTGCAAATGGATCTGCCCTTCAAGTCAGTGGCTATACTGCCGATACTGTACGGCCAGTTCTCGTTACCTTCAGTCTTGATATGAATACGGGAACGCTTTACCTCACGTACAATGAGACTGTCAACACAACGTCCCTTAGAGTGCAATCACTCACCTTGCAGTCGACTACCACGGGAGGCTCCAGCTTCTCCTTTAACCCCCAGACGACTGCTTCATCAAGTCCTTATGGACCGGTAGTAACTGTCATGATAGGAAACAGTGATCTTAATGTGATCAAGTACTTGTTCCCTCTTGCAACGTCATCGAACACGACTTTCCTGACTATAAGTCAGCTGGCCATCAACGACACCAGTGGAAACCCTGTAGTTCCCTCCACACTTCAGGTGAGTGCTTTCACTGCAGACTCCACCCCTCCTGTTGTCCAGTCCTTCGCTTTCGACCTCAACCTCGGGCAGATCACCTTCAACTTCTCAGAGACGGTGAATGTGAGCTCATTCAACCTGACGGAGGTGACCCTTCAGAGCACCCAATCAGGTGCACCCGGCATCAGTGTTGTGCTGCAGGGAGGCGCGGTTCTCACAACTGTGAACAGCCCAACAGTTTCTGTACAGCTGCTCCCCTCTGACCTGAACCTGGTCAAATCTCTCCCTCCACTGGGGACAGGGGTTAGTTCCACGTACCTTGCCGTCACACCTGCCACAATTCAGGACATGAGTGGCCAGTCTTTGGTGGCCGTGAATGCCAGCAATGCCCTTGCTGCTCTGAGCTTCGTGAAAGACACTACAAGCCCAGTGCTTAACCAGTTCTCTCTTGATATGAATACAGGGATTTTAACTCTAAATTTCTCTGAGACTGTCAATGGTTCTACACTGGGTCTGTTGACCTTGGTTCTGCAAAATGCACCTCTAGGAAGCAGCGCATTTATCTTCACTCCATCATCTACTTGGACCCACATTTATAGCACAGTCATTGCCATAACATTTAGTAAATTGGATCTTGACACGTTGAAACAGAATGTACATGTTGCGAAGAATGCGTCAGAGACTTACATCACTGTTTCCAACACTTCAATACTTGACATGAGCGGAAACCGCATCGTGCCCATACTCAATGGCTCTGCCCAACATGTTGCACAATACATACCTGATGTGACTCACCCCAGCCTCATTGCGTTTAACTGGGATGTCAATGTCGGCGCTCTGACTCTCTATTACTCTGAGACCATCAATATCTTCAGTCTTAGCGCTGTTGAGATAACATTGCAGAGTGGCCCCAATGCATCTCTTGTTCTGGAAGGTCCCAATGTATCCATAGCCACCCTTGAATATACACTGACAGGTGGTTACGTTCTACCTCAATACAGCACTGTTGCTCACATCAATATCACTATTGGCGACTTGAATATGATAAAGCAGCTTGTAGGCATTGCTACCTGCACACGGAATGACACATTCATTTCTGTTTACGCGGGACAAGTTCTTGACATGAATGGAAATGAGGTAGTTGAGGTCAGCCCTGAAGAGGCTTTACAGGTCTCCCTGTGTATTCAAGATGCAACATCACCTCGCCTCATCAACTTCACACTAGATATGAACATTGGACTGCTGAAGTTAACTTTTGACGAAACTGTCAATTCAAGTTCCCTTCTTCCAGGCGAGATCACTTTCTATTCATCCCCTATAAATAGTTCAGAATTCTACAGGCTCACAATGGGCAGCGTCATACCAGGGTCATATGTGGGTCAGGTCGTTGTGAGTGTTAACCTCACCAACGCTGACCTCAATGAACTGAAGAGGAGAACAACTTTGGCCATCAGCACATCTCACACATGGATAAGTATTACAGCTCACCTTGTGAGGGACATGAACAAGAATCCCAATGTTCCAATTGCAATGAGTCAAGCCATCCAAGCTGCAGCAGTTGTCCCAGACAATACATCACCTCAGCTTTTGAGCTTCCAGTTAGACTTGACGCATGAGTGGTTGACATTGAGTTTCTCGGAGACTGTTAATATCTCGTCTTTGCAGTACACTGGAATCACCATACAAGACCAGAATTTCACCAGTAGCCGAACTCTGGTTGGTGGGTCCTATCTGACCCCTGCAACTGGTGGCCCATCTCTTGGTCCAAATGACCCTGTAATAGTCATCCAATTGGCCCAATTTGACCTCAACTACATTAAAACCATTCGAAACATGGCAACAAATGTAAATAATACATACCTCTCCATTCAGAATTTCACTATCCGAGATATGTACAGTAATGCGGTCATCCAGGTAGCATCCCAGCAGCCTCTCAAGGTGTCTCTTTTTGTGCCAGATTATGTGGACCCACAGCTGTTATCCTTTGACCTTAATCTCACTTCAAACAAACTGTACTTAACATTCTCTGAGACAGTAGATGTGTCTACACTGTCTGTGAACTATCTAGCAATACAGGCCAACGCCTCCTTGTCAATGACAAGTATTCCACCTGTACACATGACACCTGGCAACACAAACCTGACCACATCTTCTGTGAGTCCTAACTGGCCGGTGATTGTCATTGACATCGGAACAATTGACTTGAATGAGATTAAGCGTCTTCGACCTCTGGCTACGTCAAACACCACAACCTTCCTTTCGCTGACCAACCAAACCATTTTCGACATGAATGGCAACCCAGTTGTGTCTATCACAACCAGCAATGCCACAATGGTAGCCAAGTTCACTGCAGATATCATACCACCATACATGGTCAGGTTCAGCCTGGATGTGAATTTGGGTGCACTGACGCTGACCTTTGATGAGACCGTAGACTACAAGACGACCAACTTCACATACATCACTCTCCAGAATTCTCAGAGTAGCAATGCCACCAGTCTCACTCTGACAGGAGGACGTGCAAACAACACGGATTACAGCGTTGCAGTATACGTTATCCTGACAACCAATGATCTAAATAATCTGAAACGCATTCATGCCTTAGGAACATCACTCAGCAACACATTCCTGTCCATCCTCAAAGGCACGGTTCTGGATATGAACAGTAATCCCTCAGTAGCCATCACCTACAGCAATGCATTACCTCTGAGTGGCTTTGTTCAAGACTCCACAAGCCCTCAACTGGTGTCGTTTACAATGAATAGGAACACAGGGTCTCTGTATCTCACCTTTGATGAGACTGTGAATGCTTCATCTCTGCAGCCAACTCAACTTAAGCTTCAATCTGCTGTTTCTGCATCCCATGTGACCTATGCATACCTCCTTACAGGTGGCTCTACTTCTGTTTATGATTCAACTGTCCTTGTTGTCAATTTGACCTTCTTTGACCTCAATGAGATCAAAAAGATTAGGGGACTGGCTACTGGTGTTCTGAACACTTTCGTATCTGTCACTAACTACACTGTTCTTGACATGAATGGTAACAGCCTCATTCCCATCTCAGATCAGCATGCACTCCAAGCATCAAACTTGACTAATGACACCACTAGCCCTGTCCTGCTAAGCTTCAACTTGGATATGAATGTGGGGGTGCTGGAACTGACCTTCTCTGAGACAGTGGACAGTCTCACATTTACAGTGAACCAATTCACATTGCAGAGTGCATCTAATGTCTCTGAAGCTGTACAGAACTATACACTGACTCAGCCAGACCTGCTTACCGGAGATGAAGTCATTCTGAGGCAGGGTCTTCTTTACATGGACCTCAATGCCATTAAGGCTCTTCTCTCTCTGGCCACCAATGGCGATGACAGCTTCCTCTCAATAACATCTTTAGCTGTTAAAGACATGAGTGGGAATCGTGTTCTGCCTATCAGTCCATATGCTGCCCTTCAGGTTAATAACTTCACTAGTGATATGACCTGGCCATACTTAGTGTCATATTCGCTGGACATGAATACTGGAGTACTTTTCCTAACATTCTCAGAGACGGTGAGTGTCGAAAGTCTCAATACCCGGGCAATCCTTATCTCTAACAGTGCAGTGAATGCTACTCAAAACTTTATGCTCACAACAAACAGCTCCAGTGTGAGCCCGGATTGGCCAATTATCAATGTGACATTGGGAGCTAATGATCTAAATGCCCTAAAACAAAACAACCTTTTGGCCATTTCCAACACTTCAACATTTCTTACTCTGTACAGCATAACAATTGAGGATGCCAACTTGAACCCTCTGCTTCCCATAAGTGCTCTTCCAGTGTCATCATTCACTCCTGACATCACGATGCCTCGTCTGGTTTCATTTGACCTGGACACGTCTTTGAATATTCTTACCCTTCATTTCAGCGAGACTGTGAATGGGTACACCATCAACCCCACCCAAATTACATTGGTGAACATGATACCCAGAAATACATCTGCTGGAAATAACTCTTCTCCAGCAACCCTGTTCATTAATTATACACTGACGGGGGGTGAAAATTTGCCTCTCATGATATTTAATACAACGTTATCACTAAAACTTTCTTTTATTGATCGAAACAACATAGAGATACTATCTGGATTAGCTGTATCAAAAAACACAACCTTTATCAGCATAACACAAAAAATGATTGTGGATATGAGCAACAATTCTATTGTTGGAATTCCCCTTTCATCACCCCTTCCTGTCTCTAACTTTGTTGCGGACAGAACACCACCGCAGCTAGTGACATTTGATTTGAACATGGACACATTAACTCTGACTCTACACTTAAGCAAATCAGTCAACATTTCATCACTGAATGTGTCCGCTATCACCCTGCAGTCAATGCAGGCATACACTGTTGGATCGACGAAGCTGTACACTTTAACAAGTGTACCAGTCCTTGGAAGCAGTTCCGTGTCAAGTAATGGTCCCACGGTTGTCATTGACATTGGCGCAGGAGATGCTAATGCAATAACATTTTTGATTGGGCTTGCAAGGGGAACTAACTCTACATACCTCTCATTGAAATCCCAAGCTGTTCTTGATATGAGTGGCAACACTATTGTTCCCATAATTCAGCTGAATGCCACGCAAGTTACCAGCTATGTTCGAGACATGCACGGTTCCATCCTGACAGGATTCTCGCTCAATTTGACATCACAGTTGCTTGTTCTTAGCTTTGATGAAACAGTGAATGTATCTTCTGTTACTCCCATGTACATTACTCTGCAAAATTCCATCAATACCTCGACAAGCAGCTACACTCTTTCACAGGCTGCCATAGTTGGCATCAATTCAAACATTGTGGTTTTCAACTTGACGGCAATGCAGAGTGACCTTAATGCCCTGCAGCTTCTCACAAACCTTGCCACCATGCCTAGCAACACATACATTGTGCTCAAACCAGGAGCTATATACGACCTGTCTGTCCCTCCAAACACTGTACTGCCCACAGTTGTGGCTGTCAGCCAGTTCTTCCCAGACCTCATTCCTCCACAGCTCTTGTCATTTGACTTCAATGCAAACCTTAGCACAATGACCTTACGATTCAGTGAAGTGATGAATAGCTCCTCCATCTGGCCTCTTGCCATTACCCTGCAGAGTAACATTTCGCTGCCAGCAGTGCACTACACTTTGAGAGGTAACATTAATTTAGTACATTGTTCTTGTTACACAGAATAATGCAAGCATTGCATACATTATTGTCAAGTGACAATCATGTTTTAAACTGGTTGCACAACTGATTTGGTAACAAATTTCATTTTGTATGCTATTCACTAAATGGTACACAATAATGGTTAATATCATGTGGAGCATTAAAAACATGTCGTGATGTGATTAAGGATGATATTCTATTATAAACAAACATGCTAGTTGCTGGCACATGCAAATTAATTCTGATTCTGGTATTCACGTTTAATAGAAAATGTAAATGCTTATTTAGATGCACAAAACCAATGCTACCTATAGTGTTTTGTATTGCTATTCAGCAAATAGCATAGAATAGCAAGCTGAATATAACAAACACTTGTGCAATTTTGAAGAGGTTCACGGAAGTGATCATGGTCTTTTCACAGACACGTAATGTGCCTGTTACTAAAGTGTATTCACGCGTTGTATTGTATTCCTATGCTGATATTGGTAAATACTTATTAGATCTTGGGCGTTTCTTTTACCTTGAATTTAGGTGGCACCACATTGAGTCCAAATGGCTTGTCTATCACTGTTGATATTACCAGGTATGACCTTAATTCAATCATGGCATTGAAAACATTGTTCACCAGCCGGAGTACCTCGTTCATTAGTGTTCAGTCCACCCTCATCCGTGACATGAACTCTAATCCAATAGTTTCCATTAGCAACCAGTCAGCCCTGCAAATTGTCAATTACACTGTACAGTCCAACCATCCACAGATATTGGGTTTCGATCTCGATATGAACAGGGGCATTTTGGCCATCTACTTCATTAACACAGTCAACCTTTCCTCAATAAACTTCTCCTGTATTGCAGTACAGAATGACTTCTATGGCACAGTTGCTTGGTGGCTCATTGGAGGCACACTTCTTCGAGCTGTTGAGCCGGACATGTTTAGTGGATTAGGTCCATTGTCTATAAACAATCTTTCTAGCCTTCCGTGGGATGTCATTTCTCCTCCGACTGGGGTTACAGCTCCTTTTGATAGCTACTTTGTTATCACTGACCTCACATCTAATAGGGACACAACAGGAATCTTTATTAACCTAACACTTGCCGATCTGAATAGCATAAAGAGTCAGAGGATTGCCGAGTCTGAACAGACATCATACCTGAGTGTGGCGCCCTGTGCCATTACTGATGGGGGTGGTCTATCCACCAACCCTCTTATACGTGGGTTGACATCCAAGCAGGTTCGCTTTTATACCAAGGACACTACTCCTCCACAGCTATTGCAGTTTGACCTGGACATGAATACTGGTGTCATGGTGATGAGGTTCTCAGAGACAGTTGTTGGTCCTTCACTTATGGTGAAACAGATAGCCCTTGTGTCTAGTCAGGTCTCAGTTTTGACCACCACAAGTGCAACACTTGGTCTTGATATGACCACACGTACAGTGAGTGGATGGATACCCACTATAACAGTACAGATCGGCCCTCAGGACTTGAACACCATCAAGCAACGCCGGCCCCTTGCCTCCTCTCAGAACACCACTTTCATAACTGTTGGAACATCAACAATTCTGGATACTGAGAGCAACATGTTAGTCCCGATCTACAGAATGAATGCACTACAAGTGACCCGTTACATACCTGATACAAACCCGCCTCAACTTACTGGATTTGACCTGGATCTGAACTTAAATGTACTGACACTCTCATTCAATGAGACTGTCAGGGCTTCTACACTGGCGGAAACAGAAATTGTGTTGCAGAACGCATCAGGCCCTTTCAACCCATATATAGGGTACCAGGTTGTAGGTGGGTACCAACTAACTGGATCTCCACATGATACCAATGACTCAACTGTGCTGAATGTCTACCTTTCATTTGAAGACAGTAATGAGATCAGAAAGAGAGCCTTAAATAACCTGGCAATCAATCCGTGGAAAACGTATATATCATTCTCGTCAAAGCTCGTAAATGACACCAGTGGCAACCCAGTTGTACCTATTTCAGCCAACAACTCTCTGTCCGTGTTTCAACCTTCACTAGTGACCAGATACAACCGATACTTCAGCAGTTTAACCTGAACATGTCATCTGGGTTGCTCGATCTTTTCTTTTCAGAAACTGTTGATGTCTCATCTCTAGCTTTGATGCAGCTTATCATCCAGAACAACAAAAGTGGTACTTCAAACATATAAGCAGCTAACGGGTGGCATTGTGCTCTCAGGCAATGGTCCTCAGGTTACAATCAATTTGTCACAAAATGATTTCAATGATATCAAGCGCCACACTGACCTTGCCACATCCCAGAACAACACTTTCATTTCAATATCATCCACTTTTGTGAAAGACATGACATCCAACCCTGTGGTTCCAAGTTAGCTCTGGGAAGTGCACTCAGAGTGACAAATTTCACCTCGATGTAATTGCCCCTGTACTCCTGTCGTTCACGTTGGACCTCACACAGGAGCTGTTGATCCTCACCTTTTCAGAGACCGTTAACCCTCTCACTATCTACCTCCCAGACATCACACTGCAGGCAGCTGCCACAGTAACCCCCAATACAGTCTGTTGAAACCTACACCCTAAGCGGGGGGCAGGTATCCTCGTATTATGACCCCATAATAACAGTTACTTTGACCACGTATGATCTAAACGAAATCAAACAACTGTACAACTTGGCCACTAATGTCAACAATACGTTCATTAAGTTTGGGTCATATCTCATACAGGATATGGCTGGAAATCACGTGGTTCCTGTGAGCGGAAAACAGGTTTCGACATTCGTATCCGATATAGTGAATCCTCGTCTGGTCAGCTTCTGCCTGGACATGAATAGTGAGATACTCACTCTTACCTTTTCAGAGACTGTAAATGTTGCAACACTGAATGTGTCTAGAATCTTTGTACAGGGCAAGGGCACTACTCTGAAGCCATATGTTGTGCTCACCTATGACTGGATCTCGATGCAGAATGGCACAGTAGTGCAGCTATATCTGATGCCCTTTGATCTCAATAACCTCAAAGAGAATAGTCTCCTGGCTACCAAAATCAATGACACCTTTGTCGCTTTCAATGAACCTATAGTGTACGATATGGCTGGGAACCCTGTCACCCTAATCAGGCATGTGTCTGCATTAATGGCAGCTTGCTTCATTGCTGACTTAAAGGGTCCAGTATTAGATGCATTTGATTTGGATATGAATGCTGGAATCCTTACTCTATTCTTTAATGAGACTGTCAACGCTAGTACGCTTGTGTTGCTCTCGGTCACACTTCAGTCTGCTGCCAATATATCGCTCATTGGAAATACTACTGCTCTTTCAGCATACAGCCTGACAGGTGGTAAGTTTTACAACGAATCCATCTTCGGTAGTAGAGGTGATCTTGACTGCAAATGACCTGAATGTGATAAAAAGAAGCTCCATTTGTAACTCCAATGACACTTGTTTCTTATCGTTATTGCCCTATGCAGTATTGGACATGTCATTAAACCCTGTTGTCCCTATCTCAAGCAACAGTGCCCAAATGGTTACATTCTTTTACCCAGATATTTCTCCGCCTACGATGACAGCATTTGTCCAAATCAATCTCAACAATGGAACCCTTGTTTTGCAGTTCAGTGAAACTATCAATGTCAACAGTTTTAAAATTTCCAGCATCACTTTCTTCAGTTTCTTTCGCAACCCTGTGGCAAACTTCACCCTCTCTGGAGGTAGCAGCAGTTCTGATAATGGAACAGCAATCACCATCACCTTGCTTGCAAGTGATCTAACTGCACTGAAGGAGGACGATAGGGTATGTTCAGCTGCTTATAATTGCTGGATTACATTGGCAAGCAACAGCGTAAAGGACATGAAGTGGCAATGGAATACGCCAAATTTCAGTTCCTAGCTGCTCTAGAGCCAGATGTATTCATCCTTGACATCACACCTCTCCTGTTGGACCACTTTTTGTTGGACATGAACACTGGCATTTTTACACTGGTCTTCAATAAACCTGTGCGGACCTTCAACCTTTGTGGCATCTCGTGTGTTCATCCAGGCAGCTGCCAACACCACTGTGGCCATTCAATTGACAGGAGGCATCATTCTACCACAGCTCACCACACAGTTACGTGTCACCCTTTCTCAACAGGACCTGAACGCTATTAAGGCCACAGAATTTGCCTAAGTCACAGAACAGTACCTTCGTTTCATTGCTAGACAAGGCAATAGGGGATGTCACTTTGCCACTACCAAATTACGTTGTGCCAGTGCCTTCCACTGATGCCTTGCAGGTACAGCAGTATACTCCTGACACAACACCACCACTCCTGTTGAGTTACACACTTGATCTTAGCGCGGAATTGCTTGTGCTGACCTTCAATGAGCCTGTGCGTCCATCCACTCTTGATGTTTCCATGCTCACCATTCTCTCCTCTCAAACTAACACTTCCATCCAAGTCCCTCTCACGGGTGGCTATGTTTCTTACAGCACTACACATGATGGGACTCTTATTGTCTCTTTGGTGCTAAACAGCCCTGACTTAAAGCAGCTCAAACTTAATGGTTCTATTGCCACTAGTTCCATCAATACCTTCTTGTCATTTGGGCCTGCTTTAATTACAGACATGGCCTATAATTATGCAAATCCCGTTCTTCCTTTTAATGCCACTCAAGTGTCTCTTTTTGTAGTAGATAAAACAAAGGGAACTTTACTTACCTTTGGGTTAGATATGAACACAGGGCAGCTTCTTCTCACCTTCTCAGAACTGGTCATTCCATCAACATTTGTTGCTTCATCTATTACAATTCAAGATCAATATACTGCTTCACAGTATGTGACTCTTACTGGGGGTACTGTTTTGACTTTAAATACTGACTACCTAGTCGTAGTACAACTGTCCACAGCTGATTTGAATGCAATAAAATTGAACACATTGTTGGCTACCAACATCAACAACACATTCCTCACAATGGAACCAAATGCATTCAAGGATTATACCAACCTGAACCTGATTCCAATCAGTAATGTGTACGGGATACAAGCTACAACATATATACCAGATGCAACAAGACCTGCATTAATAGCTTTTTCGCTGGACTTAAACACAGGTGCCCTCACCTTGCAGTTTTCAGAGACTGTGAACGCAAGTACTTTGAATGTAACTGCGATCACCTTACTCAGTAAACCTGCTGTCAACACTTCTGCTGTCTCCCATGTTGTCTTGTCCTCTTCCCAATATTACCCAATTGGATCGCAGTCTTTCAGCACAAATGGAGCAACAGTGGTTGTCCTCCTTGGCTCGCAGGATCTCAATGAGGTCAAACGATTGGTTGACTTGGGTACTGCTTACGGCAATGATACCTTTGTCTCCATCCAACCAAATACAATCTACGACATGGTGGGGCTTGGAAACATTGGGATACCCTCAGCCACAGCTATCCATGCTATTACTGTGCTGCCAGATGTCACATCTCCCCAGTTACTGTCATTTTCAGTCAATATGACAGAGGGTGTCTTCTATCTAACCTTCTCAGAGACAGTGGACACTGGTTCACTAAATGTTAATGGCATTTATGTACAGAATGGGTCAAATGTATTTTATCCCAGAGTCAAGCTCCAGTCATCATCTGGAACACAAACAGCTAGCCCAAGTGGTACTGTAGTGGCACTGCAAATAGGGCGTGATGACTTAAATGCCATCAAACGTGACCGATACTTGGTAAAGTCAATCAACAACACGTTCCTCTTCTTTGAGAATAATGTTATTCAAGACATGTCACAAAACTGGAATGTTCCAATCTATAACCCTTTTGCTATGAAAGCTCAGAAATACTATCCTGATTTGAAGTCACCGTTCCTTTATAGTTTTGATCTCGACATGAACACAGGGCTTTTGATTCTGACGTTCGATGAAACAGTCATGACCGGGTCCCTCCAGGTTAACCAAATCTTGCTTCAGAATGTACTGAACATCCTTGTAAACATTCAAGTCAACTCAACTACAGGAAATGTTAACACTTCTGCTGCAAATGTAACATCATCCACTATTAATGCCACACTATCATCAAACTTAACTGTATCAAATGCGTCTTCACCAAATGCTACAGTGACCAATGTGACTTCATCGAACAGCACTTCAAATGTTACTACATCAAGTGTGAACAGTTCATCACTAGCTAACAGTACATCAGTAAACATGACATCGTTCAATATAACTTCCCAGATGTCTGTCATGGTTGTGATTGAGACCCTACAGCTGACACAAGGAGTGTCCTTCACCCTTTCTGCAGATGACCCTATTGTTGTCATACAACTAGGACCTGCCGATTTGAATGAGCTCAAACGGTTGTCCTTGTTGGCCACAAGTCAGCTCAACACATTCATTAGCTTCACTCCAGCTACAATTTTGGACATGAATTACAACAATGTAACCACAATAAATTCCACTAATGCCACCATGGTTACAACCTTCACACGTGACCACACTCCTCCACTGCTACTGAAGTTTAACCTTGACATGGACACAGGAGTTATATTGCTAACTTTTGATGAGACAATCAATTCCAGCAGTACGCAGCCGAGTCAAATTGTCTTTCAGAGTGGTCTTGGATCGCCAGTGAGCTCTTATCAGTTGCATGCAGGGAGCGTTCTCTCTAATGACTCCACTGTATTAGCTGTGCAGATAAGCACACCGGACCTCAATGCCATCAAACAGATCACTACATTGGACACTTCAAGACAAAACACGTTTATTCGTCTCCTGTATGGTGCTGTTGCGGACATGGCAGGCAATGTGATCCTTACCATGCCTAGCAACTCTTCAATTCAGGTTACAGATTTCAAACCTGACACAACAGCACCACATCTGCTGGGATTTAGTCTCAACATGAATAGCAACCAGTTGACTCTGTCATTTGATGAAACGGTCAACACGAATACACTGAATGTGGATGGAATAGCCCTGCAGCAGTATCAGTTAATGCTGGGTCAGTACCATGTTTTCAATTCACCGACGAGCACCAGCAGCCTTCCATCACCAGTCATTGTGATTAACGTATCCATCACTGATGCCAATGCCATTAAACAGCTGGAGAGTCTCGCCACTAATGTCAATAACACCTACTTGTCAATACAAAGCTTCACAGTCCAAGATATGAATGCAAACTCTGTGGTTTCAGTCCCGTTCACATCTGCCCTGCCTGTTACAAATTACACGAGGGATAGCACACCACCAGTGTTCATCGCATTCACGCTGGATCTCAACACTGATCGGCTCATACTAACCTTTGATGAAACGGTTAGGGCTAGTACAGTGATATTCTCATCGATCACAATTCAATCTGATCCGTCCAGTACTCCTCTTCGAAAGGCTAATCTTCAGAACGGCACGGTGCTCAGTAACAACAGCAACATAATCACATTGCAGCTAGCAGCACACGATAAGGACTACATCAAACTATATCTTGATGTTGGTCACAATATTAACAGCACATATGCTGTCATGGCAACTGGTGCAATCTCTGATATGGTCCTGCCTCCTAATGTGGTAGAGTTGACAACCAGACAAGCATCTCTAGTCATTTCAGACACCACGAGACCAACCCTGACACTATTTACTGTTGATCTCAATGCAGGAACCCTAACACTTTATTTTAACGAACCTGTGAATGCTACTTCATTCAATTCCAATGCTCTTACCACTCAGAGTGCAGTTCGATCACGTACCGGTGTTCAGCTGACCACTAGTAACACAACATCGGCAAATGGGCTGTCCATCACTGTAAGGTTGTCCACCCAGGACCTGAATGAAATCAAACGAATTGATGCTCTCTATGTCAGTGCAGACACATCGTACATCACCATCACTTCCATGTTGGTACTGGACATGAGTAGAAACCCTGTATACCCCATTTATAATGGAGCAGCTCTCAAGGCTGCAAGTTTTATCGATGACACTGGAATGCCCTATGTCACCTCATACCAGCTGGACATGAACACTGGTTACATCATCTTGTACTTTTCGGAAACTGTGAATGCATCAACATTGAATTGCACTGCACTTACGTTGTCATCAAACCTGCAGTGTGCTGTCAGCCACACTTTGGGTGGATGTGTGCTAGACACCGCCAATTTCAGCCATGTCAGTGTTGATGTAGGCACTCCTGGCACTGGGACATACGATTACGGCAACTCAACTAAGTGGTACACTCCTTACTACTATGGAAACTCTGCTCCATTCTGGCTGACTCTATCAGATCTAAATGCTCTCAAGGCACTGCGGATTGCAAACTATCCAATGACCACGTTCCTCTCGTTCGATTCTGATCTGATCCTCAGCATGACCGAAGAACCAGTTGAGCCTCGCAACTGTTCCATGTCCAGCTTGCCAATCAGCTCAGCGGCATACATCTACGATACCACTCCCCCCCAGATTGTTAGCTTCAATCTCTCCATGAACGCTGGAAATCTCATCATCAGCTTCTCAGAGACGGTGGACACTGCCACCCTTCACGTTGGACAAATCACTCTCCAGAATACTGTCTCTCTGTACAACAGCACACAATGGGGACAATTGGGACTGGACCCGCATACTGAAGTATCACAATACCCAACTGACGTTGTGACAATATCCATTGGGCCAAATGACCTGAACAGGATTAAGTTTCTATCTAATCTTGCTAAGTCCCTGGTAACTACATTCCTTGTTGCCACCAATGTGACCATACAAGATATGAAGGGCAACTCGCTGGTACCTGTGAAACCATATAATGCTTTAATGGTGACCTACCTCGATCCTGATGTGACCCCACCTCTCCTGATAAGCTATACATTTAATCTCAATGCAGGACTAGTAACCCTGACATTTGATGAGACAGTGAACATTAATTCGCTGAATTTCAGTCGTCTTACGTTTCAAGCTGTCCAGAATTTGACACTTTTCAGTGCATCAGCTCAAGTGATAAATTTCACTGTGGCAAACACTTCTTCCAACTCTACCACCACAATCAATGGTACAATGTCCGTAAATGGCACAACCACATCCAATATTACAAACAGCACAGTACTCAGCAGCAGTCTGGCAGCAATACTCAGCCAGTACAGTGCATGCCCTGTGCTCTCCATTCAATTGACGAATGGGAATATCAGCACAGCTCTCAACTCTACCATTGTGACTTTTGCTCTAGACTGGAACAATCTAAATGACATTAAGCGAGATACATGCCTAGCCACCTCGCAGAATAATACATACCTGAGTGTTACTGCCAGTGCCATACTGGATATGAACCAGAATGGAATTCTAATGATTGGACAGAACCGGGCTCAGCAAGCCTCTATGTTTATTCCTGACACTACCAGCCCACGGCTGCTATTGTTTGACCTCAATATGACCTCAGGTGTACTAGACTTGTACTTTGATGAGACAGTCAATGCTTCATCATTTGATCCGCATCAAGTTACACTTCTGTCAAACTCCATCATGCTCAGTACTCAAAACATATCTAGCAATGCAACATCTGTTCTCAATTACACACTAACTGGAGGAGTGCTTCTGGGAATGAATGATCCAGTGATGCACTTACAGCTATCCTATACTGATCTAAATGCAATCAAAGTGATCGTGGGTCTTGCGACCTCATCTACCAATGCATTTCTAAGCATAGCAAATGCTACTGTACAAGATATGAGCAAAAACTGGAATTCACCTGTGTATACTATTGGAGCACTTCCAGTTAGGACATATACATCAGATACAGTACTACCACAGCTGATAGGCTACAGCCTTGACATGAATGCCAATATTCTCATTCTCACCTTTGATGAGTCTGTTAATGTGTCATCTCTAAGCATCGGAGGGCTCACATTCAGCTCCAGTAGAGGTTCATCAGCTCAAAATTGGACCTTGAACGGTGGTAATGGTTCACTGTACAGTAACTCACCAAGCTTAAATCAGCCAGTTATTACTATCAACTTGGGTTACATCGACAGCAATTGGATCAAGACTCTTTATCCTTTGGCAACATCTAATATGACTACTTATCTGTCAGTAGTCTTTGGTTCAGTCTTGGACATGGCAGGCAATCCAGTTGTGGGTATCCGTTCTCTCCAGGTCACTGCATACTGGGCTGATGTCACACCTCCCCAGCTAGTGGCATTTGATCTCAATATCAACACAGGTCTTCTGGCCCTACAGTTCTCAGAAACTGTTAATGCCTCATCATTGGTGGTATCCAAGCTTGTTCTGCAGAGTAATCAGTCATATGCAGTTCCATTCCTTGCAGTTTCGAACAGTTCAGTGGTACTATCAAATGAAGTTGTTCTTGACTTAAACTTTGGATTCACATTCCTGAATAGCCTGAAGGCGCTTCACGACAGCCTGTGCACAAATGCTGATAACTGCTATATCTCAATTTCAGGCACGACTGTTGCAGATATGCAGGGTAACATGGTTGCTCCCATATCCAACACTTCTGCTCTCCACGTGAGGAACCTTACTGTTGATACCAACCCACCTAGCCTGGGATCTTTCAACCTGGACATGAATGTTGGGATCATCACTCTTTATTTCAATGAAACAGTTCGTGTCTCCACTTTGAACCCAGCAACATTGATGCTGTCCCAGTATGCCTATTACGCATCACCTAATGCAACCCCGTACAGCAGTGTACAGTCATACACACTCACAGGAGGAATGGTCCAGGTCAATGACTACTTTATAGTGATGATCAATATAACCCTTATCGATCTTAATGCAATCAAGATCTTGCACCGGCTAGCCACTGGCAGTAACAATACTTTCATTTTTATCACTGCAGGTACCGTGAGTGATATGTCTGGTAATGCTGTTGTGCCTTTAGTGAATGGGTCAGGTCTAGCCGTTTCCAACTTCACACCTGACTCCACCGCACCAGACATCTCATTCTACCTTCTGGACATGAACATGGGACAGATTGTGTTAACGTTCACAGAATCAGTCGATGCTGCTACTCTTGTGATACCCAACAGAGTAATATTTTACAATTCATCCTCATTCTTTGGACTGTCATATGTCCTGATCAATAGTACCAGCAGCTCCCCTAATGGTCCAGTTGTGCTGATTGATCTAAGTTCACTAGACCTCAATCAGTTGAAGTTCCTTAGGAATGTTGCTTCAAATATAAATAGCGCTTACCTTTACCTGAACAACACAGTCAAAGACATGACTGGGAACACCATTACACCTTTCTATCAGGGCAGGAATGCGACGAGACCAGCTAATGCATTCATTGCAGATACAACGAACCCACAATTACTGAGTTTTGATTTTGATCTCAATCGTGGAACACTTCATTTGAGATTCTCTGAGGTAGTGGATAGCATTCTCCCATCAGCATACACTCTCCAGAATAGTCTTTTATCTAACGTATCACTAGTATCTTTTACTTTAACTGGTGCCCAGTCCATCAGTGGCCCATCCCTCCTTCCTCTTGGACCTGGGTATCCTCCAGAAGTCACAACTGTTCTGTCGGATGCAGACCTCAACAAGATTAAGCAGCTCAAGTGGTTAGCAGTATCCAATGTATCCACCTTTTTGTCAATAACAGCACTAGCAGCTAATGATACGTTCCAGAACCCAATTGTTCCAATTCTTCAGCAGAATGCAACACCTGTGTCCCATTGGACACCTGATACAACTAGTCCTGTTCTTCTGAGCTTTGCTTTTGATGAAAACACAGGAGTTTTAATCCTGACGTTTGATGAGACTGTACCAATTAGCTCTTTCAATGCCACAACTGTTACTCTTACTAACTTGAATGGTATCAACTACACTCTTCAATCACAGCCTCCACTGCAAGGTGCTGCTCTGTCCCCAAATGACTCCATCATCATCACGCTAAATCTCTCTACAGTTGACCTTAATGCTTTAAAGATACTCCCTCCCTTGGTTACCTCTGTAAATAACACATATATACTCCTACAGGCAAACACAGTTACAGACATGAGCAACAATCTTCTAAACACTTCGAACCTCCCACTTCGGGTTTCAGCATACACCAAGGATTTCACTTCACCACGTCTTGTGGCTTTTGACATAAATGTTAACAACGCCACTTTGACCCTCTACTTCTCGGAAAGTGTCAATGTATCTTCTTTCAGTGTGTCACAAATCACACTGCAGGTAGCATCCAACTTAACAGTCAGCTCATATCAGCTCATGGCAAATCAACCGCCATATCCTCAGGGGACAGTAACAAATAGTCCAAATGGACCAGTTGTAATGCTCCTTTTGGGAACCTTGGATATGAACACCATTAAGAGCAACTTCCCATTGGCCAGTTCCGAGTACACCACGTACCTATCAATTACGTCCAATTTGGTGAGAGACATGGTTGGCTTGAATGTGCTCCCTATCCAAAATAACAGTGCAATAATGGTGTCACAGTACACAGCTGATACTACCAACCCCAACCTTCTTGCATTCCAGTTTGATTTGAACAATGGACTCCTAGCCCTTACCTTCGATGAGACTGTTAATGTGTCAACTTTGATGGCCAGTCGGATCATTATTCAAAATCTCCTGCAAAGTGATTATGTTATTCCTTTGATGGGAGTAGTGAACAGCACTATGAATGGCCCAGTTGTACTCTTCCAACTCTCCTTCAGTGACATCAACCAAGTGAAGCTAAACCGACACATAACTACTAGTATAAATGATACATACGTGGGTCTTGTAATGGGAGCAGTGCGTGACATGGCCCTTATGCCAAATCCATCAAACACAGTTGTGCTTCTAAAAGCAAGCAATTTCACTCGTGACACAACCATGCCAGTTCTTACAAGCTGGTTTATCAATCTCAACACCAGTGAACTTATTTTGAACTTCAATGAACCTGTTGATCACTTAACACTTAGCACCACACAGATTACCTTCCAGTCCTCACCCGTGCGGTCCCCAGATCCGAATCTGTTCTACAGGCTTACGTCAAGTGTACTGACCACCACATTAGATGGCTTAACTATGCACATTGCTATAAGCAATGATGATCTCAATAGCATAAAAGCAAGACCGAATCTTTTGGTTTCGTTAAACACCAGCTACATTGCTGTGACTAATGGGCTTGTTAGTGACATGAGGGGTAATCCCTTAGTGGCCATCTTAGCTTCACAGGGAAAACGTGCTGATATGATTGTGTTGAACATGAACCAACCATACCTTACTCAGTACTCTCTTGATATGAATACAGGCACAATTCAGCTCACCTTCTGGGAAACTGTGAATGCCTCCAGTATTAACTTCACTGCTTTTGTACTGCAATCAGACTCATTGGCAAATGCACTTATGCAGTACAGACTTACTGGTGGGATGCTTGTCTCTCACAACTATAGCACTGTGGTGACATTTCTAATCACGCTAGCTGACCTTAATTCCATAAAAGTTCAAAAGATAGCAACCTCCACCCTAAAAACGTGGCTATGCATTGATGGAACTGGCATAATAGATAACAATGAGAACAGCATTGTGCCTCTAGTAAATGGTATTAATGCACAAGTTGTTGCCAATTACACCATCGACACAACAAGACCCCAGCTGCAAGCATTCACCCTGAATCTCAACACTGGTACACTGCTGCTGAACTTTTCTGAAACAGTGATGGCTATGTCACTGAACGCTACTACAATAACCCTGCAGAGTGCAGCTTCAACCCTGGGCACCAGTAACATCTACACTGTTGCCTCAACCCCAGTGTCTGTAACGGCAGCAGATGGACCCATGATGGCGATTACACTTAACTCTATGGATCTGAATGAAATTAAGCAGCGTCCCAACTTAGGTACATCCATCTTCAACACCTTCATCAGCGTTCGCAGTAGCACTATTTATGACATGCAGATGAACTTCCTTTTGCCTCTTCCCAATGGTGCTGCTCTTCAGGCAACAGCTGTTGTGGCAGACACAACTCCACCAACCCTGCTGTCATTCTCTCTTGACATGAACACTGGGTACCTCAGCTTGACTTTTGATGAAACAATGAATGCTAGCACCATTCATACGACAGGCATCACCTTCAGTAACCGAAGCTTGTCCTATACGTTGACTGGAGGTCTGGTTGTGGATTTCTATAGCACAGTTGTAGTGATGAATTTAGATGATTACGACTTTGATGTTATGAAGTATTCTTCATTGTGCTTCTCAAGCACATCACAATCATACTGCAGTCTGAACTTGTCTGCCAACTCTGTTCAAGACATGGCCCACAACTACAATTTAGCACAGACACTCGGTGCTCCTTTGTACATCACGAGTGATACAACCAATCCTTATCTGGTGTCATATGACCTAGACCTCACTGCAGAAGAGATTCGCCTCACATTTTCTGAAGTAGTCCTTACCCAGGCCACTGAACTTGCCCCACAGATCACCCTACTTGGATCAACATTTGTAATCGATGTTATCTCCGGTTCGACAAGCATCAATGGATCTAACCTCAGTGAAACTAATCCAAACACATTTAGTGGTGTAATACAGGCATATATTCTTAGTGGAGCGTTGGGAAGTCTATATGGATCCAACTTCTTTCCAAGCCACCCACCCGTTGTAGTACTCCATATGACTCAAAAGGATTTAAACATTCTTAAGAGTTTGCCAACAGTGGCCACTTCATCAGACAACACATATCTATTCATAACCATGTATGCAGCACATGATACCTCTGGCCTTGCTTTAACACCAATATTTATCCCTACATTGGCACTAAAAGTTCGATTGTACACACCGGATACAATCAGACCAACTCTGCAGAGCTTTGCGATAGACATGAACTCTGGTGTACTATTTCTCACTTTTTCGGAGACTGTTAATCGCAGCAGTCTGAACTGTCAAGGTCTTTCTCTTCAGGGTTCCTCCAATGCCTCCTTGTCAGACATCTATACACTCACTGGTGGGGTGTCTTCCAGTTTTAATAACCCTGTCATTGTGGTACTCCTGTCGTTGCCTGATCTCAATGAACTCAGAAGGCGTACACTTATTTCTACTTCACTGAGCACAACATACATTTCTGCCTCGAAGTTCACAATATCTGACATGGCTGGAAATCCTCTAGTTCCCATTCTATCTACAAATGGCACAAAGGCTCAGGCATTTACGCGAGACACAACACCTCCCCACCTGATTTCCTTTTTACTGGACATGAACACAGGCACAATAAACATTACCTTTGACAAGACTGTGAACAGTTCTTCCCTCAAAGCTAGCGGCATAACGTTTCTTGACTATCTGTACACTATCAATGCTAATCTTACTCCATCAGCTGGTGTGCTTCTAACCAAAGATGGCACCGTTTTGTCCTACATGCTGAGCACTAGTAACCTGAACTTGTTGAAATATCTTAATCTGTGTCGCTCTCAGGCGAACTGCTACCTTGCCTACACCAACACAACTGTTCTTGACATGAGTGGAAATGCAGTGGTGCCATCAGGTCTGAACAATGCAACACAGGCTAGTATCTTCATCCGTGACGCAACTCCACCTCGCATCACATACTTTGCTGTCAACATGACGTTTGGCCTTGTGACCATTTCGTTCTCTGAAACAGTAAATGTTAGCACTTTCAATCCTTTGGCACTAACATTGCATGATGCAAGCATTATATCTTCAACAGTAAGTTACCCAGTCACTGGGGGCAACAGGATTACAGTTGATAATGGTCTCAGTGTTCAGTTTTATTTTGCTACAACTGATCTAGAATACTTGAGGTTGATCCGCCCACTTTATGATGGAAGATCCTCATCATATTATGATGCTTCTCCAAAGACCATAATGGACATAGCAGGCAATCCTCTACTAAATGTCTCATATATCATTGTCGATGCATATTTTGCAGATATGCTTGGTCCTTCCCTGCTTGGATATTCATTTAACATGAGTAGTGGATTAATGGTCCTCACTTTTAGTGAAACAGTTTCTGCAACAACCTTCAAGCCTAGTGCAATTACACTGGTCAACAATGGCAGTACGCCCACTGTTACCACTCAGTACACACTGACTGGTGGAATATCATCATTGGCTGATGGTACTGCAATCACTCTGCAGCTCACCACAGTGGACATACTACAGATTCTTTCATTCTTCACTCTTGCTACATCTGCCAACAACACATACCTTACATACACAAACCTTCTGGTGTATGACACGTCTGCAAACTCAGTTGTTCCACTGCTGGCTCCGATTCAAGTGACCACTTATTTCCCTGATTTAGTGCAACCTTCCCTTGTTTCCTTCCTGCAACTTGACTTTCCTGGACGGCGTCTTCTCTTGCAGTTTAGTGAAGGCATGATAATTTCAACTGCAAATAGCTCATACATGAGCCTCCATAGGTTTCCCAGTATAGGGTTGGGGGCAGAGTACGACTTTGATCTCTCACAAGATACATTCACATATAACAGTCCAGTTACCAATCAAAAGACCCAAGTATATGTTAATCTGAGCCCACAAACCTACAAGACACTTCTATTAAATCCTCGCATTGGCTCTGCTCTTGACAGCACCTACCTTTCAATACTGCCCACAGCCATTAGTGACGTAAGAGGAAATCCTCTTGTAGAGGTATCATCCAATATGTCAGCGCAGGTTCAGTCCATCATCTATGACACCACATCACCACTCCTCTTGAACTTTGACCTTGACATGAACACAGGTTTGCTTACTTTTGTCTTCAGTGATGTAATGAATATCGCCACCTTCATTGCCAACCAAGCTACTCTTCAAAAAGCAAACACCACTAAGGTTTCCCCTGTAGCTTATTTCACCCTCACAAGTGCTGAAGTACTATCTTCTCCTGATTATACTGTTATCACCAAGCTCTCTACATCTGACCTCAATCAAATAAAGTTCCTGTCCACTTATGGCTTTGCCTCAAGTCGCAATAACACATTTATTACAATCCAGGCCTTGCTGATGAAGAACTTTGGGGGAACTAGAACTTATCTTACGCTTGGTCCAGGTGTCCCAGTCCTAAGTATCACTGATGGAAATGGAATGCAGGTCAGATACTTCACTCCTGATACAACACCGCCAACCTTGGTGTCATTCACTTTAGACATGAATGCTCTTGTTATGTCTTTAACATTTTCTGAGACTGTCAATGCCAACAGCTTTGACTTAACTCAACTGGTATTGATGAACGCAGCACTGAATGCCACAGCAGGTGTTGCATTAACAAACAGAACCTCACCTCTAGGTCCCCAGACCACTTCATCACAGATGAATTCAACTGTGATAACAGTCAATCTGGGCTTTGCTGATGCCAATGACATCAAGCTTTTCAGAGATCTTTGTACCAACCAAAGTGACACATACCTCTCTTTCACCAATCAGACCGTACGTGATATGTATGGCAATCCTGTGATACCTGTTAGTGGGCAACAGGTAAGCAACTTCACACCCGACAGTTCCCCAGTAATGCTGCTGAGCTACTCTCTGGACATGAATACAGGTGGGCTGGTGTTAACATTCAACGAAACAGTGGCTGCAGCTACACTGCAAATTACTCAATTATCTCTTCAGAATGCGCAGACTGGGAGTGTAAGCATTTTTACCCTGACAGGAACAAGTGCTGTGGCCTCTGCTGATGGCTATGTAGTGGTTATAAACATCAGCACCTCGGACCTCAATGCAATTAAACAAAAGTATCAGTTGGCGAAGAATGCCTCAACAACATATCTTACATTGACCTCATCTGCAGTTCTTGACATGAATGGAAATAAGATTGTGCAAACTAACACTGCCATTAAGGCCTCTGGTTATGTTGCAGACACTACCCCACCTCACCCACTGTATTTCAGCCTTGACATGAATTCTGCAAACCTGTATCTAACCTTTGATGAGACAGTGGACATTGCTTCATTCAAATACACACACTTTATTCTGTACTCGGATCCTGACACCACAGCGGCAATCAACTACACCCTCACTGGCGGTATTCCAGTCTCTGGGAATTCGTATACACCTGTATTTAGTCTGGTTTCTGCAGATACAGTTGCGATCAAACTGCTTAGTGGCCTAGCAATGTCAGTTGACACTACATAT
This sequence comes from Ephydatia muelleri, assembly GCA_013339895.1. Classification (NCBI taxonomy): domain Eukaryota; kingdom Metazoa; phylum Porifera; class Demospongiae; order Spongillida; family Spongillidae; genus Ephydatia; species Ephydatia muelleri. The sequence continues at coordinate 1,157,357 of JABACO010000012.1, read as the reverse complement.
TTGAGCATTCAGAATGGCTCTTTGATAGACACTGCAAATCCTGCAAATTTGGTAGTGGGTACACTTTTGAAGGCATCAAACTACACTCCTGACAGCACTCCTCCAATTTTAATTCAGTTCATTGCCAATGTGAATTTGAGCCTACTGACACTCGTTTTCAATGAACCAGTGAATGCCTCCAGTTTGAATTTCACTGCTTTTACACTTCAATCAGGTAATAGTCCATCTGCCTCACAGTTCACTTTGACTGGAGGCTATACAACAAGTTCAAATGGCAATGTGGTCACAATACATATTCTGCCTTCTGACTTAAACAAGGTCAAAGAAATCACCACCCTTTTTGTCAGCCTGGCATCGAGTTTCCTGAGTTTTTCTACAGGTGCAGTTCTGGATATGAATGGAAACCCCATTGTAGGGTTGAATATTAGTCAGGCTATTCCTAGTGTAGCATATATTGGGGACACAACAGATCCTGCCCTTTTGTCATTTGACCTGGACATGAACAGCCAAGTTTTGACATTGTACTTCTCAGAAACAATGCATTACAGCAGTCTGAATATTTCATCAATTAGTCTGCAGTCCAGTTTTAATGTCAGTAGCCCATTGCAGAGCTATAGGTTGACAGGTGGAACAGCCTTTCCCTCTGCTTCAAATGATGTTGTTGTATTAGTAAACCTCATCACCTCTGATACTGATGTCCTCAAGATACGGAAGATTGCAATTTCTAATGCGACTACATGGCTTACCATTGGCACTGGTGGCATCTTGGATCAAGCCAAAGAGCCTGTAATACCAAGGGAGAATGGAAAAACTGCCATCCCTGTCTCTGTATATACCCCTGACATGACACCTCCCATGCTTTTGCAGTTCTCACTTGATATGAACACAGGTGTAATATCACTGACATTCTCGGAGACAGTCAGCGCACAGACATTTAATGCCACAGGGTTCACTTTACAGAGTGCCCAGCAGCGTATGATTGACTCAAATACTTTCTTCACACTAACCACAACATCAAAAGATGTGTCTACTGACAGCAAATTCCAGCTCGTCAACCTTTCCAGTACTGACCTTAATGAACTAAAGAAACTTCGCAGTGTCACTAATGATCAGACTGCCACATGGATGGCTGTACAAACAGGTGCAATATATGATGTGAGTGGAAACCCAGTGGTTGAAGTACCATCAAATTCTACCATAGAGGCCACCAGAGTCATTATTGAGGTTACAAAGCCCACTTTGGTGTCTTTCACTTTAAATCTTACCATTGGAACTCTTGTTTTAACATTTTCTGAGACCATGGATGCAACCTCTCTGGACGTGACAACATTGAAACTTGCCAATAATTATACAGTTAGCTCCAAAACAACAACATTCCAACTCACATCAGATTCTGGAATTCTCGGAGGTGATCCTACTGGGCAGGACTCTACTGTCATTACTATAGCACTTGGGACCATGGACCTCAATGCCATCAAGACCTTACCTACGTTAGCAACTAGCATAAACAACACCTTTGTCTCCATTGTTGCAAGTACTATAACCAACATGGTAGGCACAACCGTTGTTCCACGGATAGTGATGGCTGGTGTATTTTACCCAGACCTGGTGAGCCCTATGTTGCTCAGTTTCAATTTAGATATGAACACAGGTGTGATAACCATGACATATATTGAGACGGTCAATACAACCACAGTGGATGCCACTGCACTCACACTTCTCGGTGTGCCATCCAACACCACTGTCTACCGACGTAAACTGTCAGGTGCTTTATCTACATCAAAAGGATATGCAACAACCTCCAGTATTACGTTGCTTGTAGTGGACCTGAACGAAATAAAACGTCTTGATGGACTGGCTACAAATATATCAGACACTTATCTTTCTCTGACCTCCAATGTTGTATTAGATATGAATAGGAATCCAGCTTACCCTATTATGGACTATCAAGCCATTCCCGTTACATCATTTATTCCAGATACAAGTTCACCAAGCTTGATCAGGTTTGATCTCAATCTAAACACTTCCATCATGACTTTGTACTTTGATGAGACTGTACGGGTCTCCACATTTGATATCACACAAATCGCACTTCATAATTTTGGATACAATCCAAGTTACACGTTATCCTACCCTGGGATTGTGCTATCGCAAGATGGTACAGTTGTCATGGTTGTGCTGAATAATAATGATCTCAACATGATCAAGGTACTAATGGGACTTGCAGTAAACAAGAACAGCACATTTTTGACTATTACACCTACCATGATACAGGACATGAGCCACAATTGGAATAATCCAATTCAACGACTCCAGGTGTCCAGTTTTACTTCAGACTTTGTCCCACCTCAGCTGCTGTCCTTCGATCTTGACATGAATAGTCCAGCTCTTCTGACACTCCACTTCTCGGAGTCGGTAAATGTAAGTTTACTAAATGTTACACAGATCAGTTTGCTTTCAGAGGAAGTAAACAGCTCAAGCACATTCCACCTCACCACATCAAGTTATTCTTCTAGCCCCAATGGTCCAACCGTTGTTATTATGCTTAGTTTGGGTGATCTGAATCAAATAAAGGTTTTGTACCCATTAGCCATTAACAAAGTACAGACATTCCTGGAAATCACACAGAATCTTGTGTTTGATATGAACCACAATCCAGTATTGGTAAATTTCACAACTGGCATACCTGTGAGTGTGTACATTCCTGACTCTACCCCACCTATACTCCAATCATTTGGAATAGATATGAATAAAGGGTTCTTGGTTCTCAACTTTTCTGAAACAGTAGCAGGTGGTTTCCTGAATAGATCGGCATTCACAATTCAAAATAGCTCAGTTCTTACAAGCAGTTTTCTCATCTTGACAAATTTTCAAGTCAATTTGCCATACCAGTATTCTCTTGTTCTTAATCTCACAACAGTGGAGTTGAACGAATTGAAGCGAATCACAACTCTTGCAACATCTGTTACTGACACCTGGCTATCAGTGACTGCCATAGGGGTTAAAGATGACCAGGGCAACTTGTTGGTTCCCATTCCATCAAGTAATGCCCTTCAAGCATCATATTTTATTCAGGACAAAACCAAGCCAATGCTTATTGCCTTCAACCTTGACATGAATGCTGGAACGCTCACTCTTATATTTGATGAAACTGTAAGAGCCAGCTCACTCTCCACTACACAAATCACTTTACAGAACACTCAAAATAATTCAGGTGGTCTAAATTACACCCTCATTGGCGGAAGCTTTTCACTTCTTGATTCCACAACAATTGTCATTAACATGTCTTTTTATGACCTCAACCAAATTAAGAAACTTCGAGGCCTTGCTACTAATGCTACAGTTGGCACTTCAGACACTTACTTATCCATCACTTCTAGTACAATTCAGGATATGAACCAAAACCAGGTCACACCAATACAACGAAGCAATGCAATAAGTGTAACAAATATCACCTTGGATACTACTGAACCACAACTGGTGTCTTTCAACTTTGATTACAATACAGAACAAATTGTGCTTACCTTCACTGAGACTGTGGATGTATCAACTCTCATGTTCGACCAGTTTTCAATCATTGGCTACATGCCAAATGACATATACAGTCTGACAGGGGGATCATCTCCTTCAATGAATGACTATATTGTTGTAATTCAACTTGACGTCACTGATGTAAATAATCTTAAAAAGAACAGATCTATTGCTACAAGCAATACTTCTACTTATCTAGACCTTACACCAACAGCCATCTTGGACATGTATGGCAATACACTGAATTTCATCCAACCAGTTCAAGTTAAACTCTACCAACCAGACACACGATCACCAATATTGGTATCTTTTACTCTTGATATGAACAGCAATCTTCTTTTGCTCACCTTCAATGAGACTGTTCAGATCACTAGTCTCACTGTGTCACAGATAACACTTCAACAAAATCGTTCATTGCCATTGGATGGATCAACAACATATAGAACTCTTTTGTCTGGAAATATCTTAACAAATAGTGACAATCCAACTGTGATGATACAACTGCAGCCAATAGACACTAACTATATAAAGACATACCCCAACATGGCCACTAGCAAAAACAACACATATATCTCATTGACTAACCTAACCATTCAGGATATGAATGGAAACTACATTGTTCCAATTTACCCGTTTAGTGCAAAACAAGTTGCAACATTTACACCTGACACGACATCTCCCATTTTAAATTCTTTTCTTCTAAACCTAACAAGTGAGCAACTGGTACTCACATTTGATGAGACTGTAAACATCAATACACTTGATTCCACACAGCTGACATTGCTTGGCATGAATGGAAGCTTCTATATGCTCACCGGAGGTCTACTTGTTAACTCTTTCAATTCAACTCACGTTGCCCTAAGTCTAACAACTGTGGATCTCAATTTGATCAAGGAAGATGAAAATCTAGCAATCTCCATGTCCAGCAGTTTCATTGCCATCACACAATACTTTATTTCGGATATGGCAGGCAATCTCGTTGTGCCAATCAATGGCTCAGGCATGCAGACCAGTGTCTTCTTCCCTGACAATGTGAAGCCCAAACTTGTCGCCTTTTCCTTGGACATGAATACAGGAGTCTTGCTACTTACCTTCTCTGAAACCGTGCGTGTATCCACCCTCAACCCAACAAGCCTCACTCTCCAGTCTATGGGTGTGTCTGCCAACATCTCTTACCAACTGATGTCTGGCTTTACTACAAGTCCAAACAATCCAATTGTTTCTCTTCAAATTCCTGTAACTGACCTGAACAACATCAAAAGAATACTTGGTCTCGCTACAAATATTAACAGCACATTTATTTCGCTTATTTCCTCTACCATCAAAGATATGAATGCAAATGCCATAGTCCCACTCAGTACCATAGCTGCACTTCAGTGCTCTACTTATGTGAAGGATACCACCAGACCATCTCTTGTGGCATACACACTGGACATGAATGCAAACATACTTTGGATGACATTTTCAGAAACAATGAATGTCTCCTCTCTAAATGTTGCACAGATCACCCTTGTAAGCAGCCCCATCTTACAACCATCATCAACCACGTACACTCTTACAAACAGTTCTATTGTGCTTAGCAGCCCCAATGACCCAGTTGTGCCAATTCAGCTTAGTCTTTTTGATTCCAATGAACTGAAGAAGTTGGCTGCCCTTGCAACAAATCTCAATAACATGTTCCTTCTTCTGACTAACCTGACTCTTACTGACATGAGTTCAAACAAAGTGTTGGCAGTTTACCAACCATTTGCAGCCTTGGCATTTTCACCAGATGTGACTCCACCCTATCTTGTACAATTCCTGGTCGATATGAATGTGGGTGTTCTTCTTTTGTCTTTCTCAGAAACTGTTAATGTTAGTTCCATTGCTCTAAGTGAGATTACGCTACAGAATGCAATTACAGCTTCAGTTCCCAACCTCAGACTTAGCCTATCATCAATCCACACTGCTGTAAATGACCCCATTGTGGCAATTACTATGAGCACATTGGATTATAACATGCTAACTGCCATCACACACCTTTACACCAGCATAAATGACTCCTACCTCACTGCGACTAGCTTGACTGTAATGGATATGAATGGAAACAGACTTACAGTGATAGCTAATGGGAATGCCCAGCAGGCAGCTGCATACATCTATGATATCACCAGTCCCATTCTTCTTAGCTTTACGGTGAACTTGGATAACTGGACACTAAATCTTTCTTTTGACAGGACAGTAGCTGCACAAACATTGGATTATACTAAGTTCCATGCTTACTCTGATGTATTTGGGACTTTGAACCTAACACTAACTAATGGCTCTTTCAATCTGCCATACACCAATATGGTCATCCTCTCAATGGTGCAACTTGATGTTGATAGAATTAAGCTCGTTGATATTCTTTGGAGGTCTGTGAATAATACTTGGCTGCATCTTGACAAAGGCGCTGTGTATGACTGGACCCTCAGAAATCCAGTTAATGTTACTACCATAAGGGCGCTCTCCAGCCCAATTGAGAACGTTCCTCCACATCTCCTCTCATTTACTGTAAATGTAACAAGTGGCATCCTTGTTCTCAACTTTGATGAGCCAGTACGTACTCAAGATCTTATATCAGCAAGGATAACCCTACAGAATGGGACATATAATTCAACTCAGATGTACACTCTTACAATGGGAAGCATTACGCCTAGTCCAAATGGCAGAGTTGTGCAGATAAACATTTCATTTGATGACCTTAATGCTATTAAAGCCTTAAAGCAGCTATATGTCTCATTGCAGACGGCATTTATCAACTTAGATGCAGGTGCAATCAAAGACATGGCAGGTAATCCATCTGCATCAATCACAGGTCTTCAAGCATCCCTCTATGTAAATGATACAACACATCCATACCTTGTTAGCTACACAATTGACATGAACAGTGGAATCATGGTTTTCACATTTTCAGAGACTGTTAGTGTGTCTTCATTCAACATAACTACATTCACATTGCAGGTGAGCAGCAATATATCCTATCAATACACCAATCAATTCCAGACCTTCACAAGCATGACACAAGCAGTCACATCTGACCTTATAAAGATGCTGGATAGCAGGATTGTCAACATCACTATTTCCTTGAATGATCTGAATGAGCTGAAGCGGAAGAGGGTTGCCACAGGTCTTTCCACAACATGGCTAGTGTTCCCAAGTAGTGCTCTTGTCAGTAACAGCTTTCAGTCAGTCTTACCTCTCTTGAATGGGGTCAATGCCAAGCAGCCATCCATGTACACTGGAGATTTAACACCTCCAGAGTTGTTGGATTATTCCATATCTCTAAACAAGGGGACCCTCACCCTCAGTTTCTCTGAAACAGTAGATGCCACAACACTCTCTGTGGCTGAGTTTACACTGACAAACATGGCAAGCAATGGAACCCAGAGTTACACTCTGACCAATAGCAGCCTATATCAGCCATCTCAGCTGTTAGGTGTTGCAGTCAATTTCACCAAAGTTTCCAATGGCACCAACTCAACACTAATCAACATAACATCTACTGTTTTACTTCCACCCAGTCTTCAACCATTATCTACCTTCAATTCTCCCCAAATTACCATCTACTTCAGCTCCTATGACCTCAATGTCATCAAGACTCTCACACATTTGGCAACAGACCTTAACACAACTTTCCTCTCCCTTACTTCCAGTGCTGTTACTGACATGTACAAAAATAATGTGACTTCCATCAGTCCAGGTTATGCTCTTGAAGCTTCTAGTTATCAGGCAGATGTTACTAGTCCTGTATTGCTTCAGTTTGATCTGGATATGAACTCTGGAAATCTCACAATGACTTTCTCTGAAACTATTAATGTGACTTCCTTGAATGTGTCACAGATTACCCTCCAGAATGGTCTGGATCCAACAGCTCCTTGGTTCAAATCTTATGTTCTCAAGTCCTATCCACCATTTCCAAATACAACAGCCTCTTTCAGCACTGATTGGACAACCATTGTTGTTCAAATTGGAATTGATGATTTAGATGCAGTCAAAAACCTCTTGGCTCTTGCTGTAAATACTTCAACAACATATATGTCATATACGAGTACCACCATAAGCGATAATTCCAAAAATAGGATTATCCCAAGACCTCTCTCACAACCTCTGCAGGTCAATACATTCACACCTGACACAACTAGGCCTCAGTTGGTGAGCTTTGACTTGGACATGAACAAAGGTTTGCTTATTTTAACCTTCAGTGAAACAGTTAAAGTTGCAGACTCCCTTTCAGTTGTTGAAATGACACTCCAGTCAGAAAAACAGGCATTGAATAATTCTCTGTTCGTGTACACTCTGACAAATGTGTCATCACCTGTTGATCTTGATAGTCGTGTAGTTATTGTTGTGCTAGGATTTGCTGACCTCAATCAGATCAAGTATCGTAGCCCTCAATTTACAACATCTGTGAATAATACTTTCATTTCAATCACTGATCTAACCGTTGTGGACCAGAGAGGCAATGATGTTATTGAGATACCTGAGAATGCTGGACTTCGTGTACGTATCTACACACCTGATACCACTCGCCCTGTTTTGATAAACTCAACACTGGACATGAACAGTGCCACACTCATTCTCACATTCAGCGAAACGGTAAATGCCTACTCACTGAATGTAGCACAGATATGGATCCAAAATGACACCAGCTCATCTCATGACTATCTCGCTTCTCCACGTGAACTAACTTCATCTATTAATGAAACACACACAACAAGTGACAACAATTATGTCATCAGCATCTCTTTAGGACCTTTGGATAGAAACGAGATCAAGAGGCGCCAGAAGTTGGCCATTTCAATATCAACATCATTCTTGGTCATGACAGCCGCAACCATCTTTGATATGTATGGCAATGCTTTAGTACCCATTGCTGATGGAGTAGCCATAATGGTGGGGCTCTACATTCCAGACACAACTCCTCCTGTTCTGGTTTCATGGTCTATGGACATGAATGTAGGTTCCTTTGTACTCACATTTGATGAAACTGTGAACGCCACAACATTGAACCTCACTGACCTGACATTACAAGATGGTACATTCCGTTTGCTCAACAACTACACTCTGACTGGAGGCTTCTTCACTGTCAATGACAGCACCATCATTCCTGTCAATATTACCCAACCACCAATTGGTACTGGAATCAGTGATCTCAATGAACTAAAGAGGCTCACCATTTGCAGACGAATGGAGGACTGCTTTATTCTGCATCTGAATGCCACTGTGTATGATATGAGACACAATCCTATCCAACTCCGTTCCAATGGACAAGGACTGGAAGTATCCGGATACATTCCTGACACAAATAGACCAAAGTTGCTTTCATTTGAGACAGATCTCACAAAAGAGACTCTCACTTTTTCATTCAATGAAACGGTAAATGCCTCCAGTTTAAATTTTTCTGCCTTTGCACTGCAGGACTTTTTCCATGCTACCTTTTCCTATACATTAACTCATGGTTTGGTGAGTAGTAATGCACCTGTTGTTACCCTCACCTTCTCTTGGGATGACCTCAATGCCATCAAGAGAATCACAGAGATTTTCACATCACAGCAAAATTCTTGGATCACATTCACAGAGTATGCTATTCAAGATATGGCCTTCTTACCTAACAAAGTTATTCCATGTCCAGATGTAATCAGTCCTGCGTACCTTACTGACATCTACTTCACAAAAACATTTATTCCAGACACAGTACACCCCGTGCTTTGGTCGTTTGATCTCAACATGACTAGCCAACAATTGACACTGTACTTCTCTGAGACAGTAAGGGCCTCATCCCTGAGCATCAGCCAGATCACATTGCAGAACCGACAGAACTCTTCTCAAGTCACACAAAAACACACACTACAAATAGGATCACTACCTCTGTTTAGTGTTAGAGATGCCTATAATGGTGACTATCACATACTAATAGTTGATCTTGGACAAAATGATTCGGATATCATAAAGGAATTCCCTGATCTTGCTACCAATGAAAACAATACCTTCATTTCCTTCTCCAGCGTAACAGTAAAAGACATGAACAGCAACCCTGTTGTTCCAATTCCTGCATCTGTTGCTCAACAAGTAAATCACTTTTCTGCAGATGTGATTCCACCAGAGCTGCTATCATTCTATCTGGACAGAGACAATGGTGAACTTGTTCTGACGTTTTCAGAGACTGTAAATGGCACTTCTCTTAATGTTTCAGCCATAACAATTCAGTATGAAGTCAACAGTACTCTGTTCTCATGGAGACTTACATCATTCAGCAGTTTGTATCCAGTGATATATACCAGCAAAAATGGGAGTATTACTACCTCCAACAGCACACAGTTCAATGTCACTCAGACCAATAGTACTACTACCTCCAACGGCACACAGTTCAATGTCACTCAGACCAATACAACAAGTGTTAATGCAACCAGTTATAATATGACTCAAGCTAATGTTACTGGAAGTATCTCCAACGGCACACTGTTGAATGTATCTCACACCAACATGACAAGTGTCAACACAACAGGCCTTAATGTGACTCAAACTAACTCTTCGACTGTCAATGTGAGCATCAGTGGCCTCAACCTCACACTGACTAATTCAACCAGCAATAGCACGTCGCTAAACATTAGCCAGCCGTTTAATGTATTGGCGTACCAGATGAGTTTGCTGCAAGTATTCCAGCCCTTCTACACCCTCACACCAACCATTTACTATCCTATTGTACGCATAATGCTGGGCTTTATAGACAGGAATGCAATAAAGAGCATTCCAAGTCTAGCAACCAATATCAACAACACATATATCTCCTTCACTTCTAATGCAATAGTTGATATGAATGTGAATAAAGTGGTTGCCATGCCAAATATATTGGCTTTGCAAGCAAGCTATGTCACACCTGACACCAGTCCACCACAGCTGGTATTCTTCAGCCTTAACTTGACATCTGAAGTTTTGTCCTTGACATTCAATGAGACGGTCAATGCATCTTCTCTGATGCCCACAACACTGGTGGTACAAAGCAGCAGTTACACAACGTACATCTCTCTGACAGCAAGGTACCATCTCCTTGGAGGTGTGTGGCCACTAACCGACAGCTTCATCGTCAATATTACAATGGAAAAAGAGGATTTGAACAACATTAAGCGACTTACAGCATTAGCTACATCTGCTGATAACACATACCTCTCCTTTCCGAAGGGGCTTGTCAAGGACATGAGTGGCAACCCTGTGATACCATTGTACAACGGCATGGCTCAGCAGGTCAGTGTCTTCACCTCAGACCTGATTCCACCCCAGCTGGTCAGTTTCGGGCTTGACATGAATAATGGTTTGTTGTCCCTAACCTTCTCTGAAACTGTTAATGCCACTAGCTTTGATGTTACCCAGATTGTGATCCAGAGTGGACCATTGATTGGTTTGGACAGTGCCAGGAGGTTGATCTCAGAGTCGCACACCGTGCCTCAATTAGGCCACACAGCAATTATAAATGACCCTGTGATCATTGTGCAGCTTGGACCATCTGATCTCAATAGGCTGAAAGCGACAGATAATATTGTAAGAGGAATCAATGACACCTGGCTCAATCTCAGCAACTACTTGGTTCAAGACATGAACTCCAATCAAGTTGTTGCGGATATTCATCAAGCAGATTACTTCATTCCTGATAGGACATCGCCTTTCCTCTTGTCATTTAGTGTGAACCTGATTGTTGACCAGATGACCCTTTCTTTCAATGAACCCATCAATGCAACCACTGTCAATTTCAATGCCATCACACTCCAAGATGATGTTACAGCACAGAACAACTATACACTCACAGGGGGAAACATCACAAAGTATAATGACAGTTTAGTCCTCATATTGTCATTCAATGCCCAGGACACAGTCATTTTGAAAATGCAGGCCAAACTAGTCAAGTCTGTCCAAAACACATTCCTTAGTTTCACGAGTGATGCGTTTTATGACACTGCTACCGTTCCTAACCCTGTAGTGCCTCTGGTCAACATGGTAAATGCCACAATGGCCACACACTTCACATATTATCCTGCACCAGGGTTTGTGTCAGTGAAGCCTACAGCTGGCAGGGCAAGTGGAGGGACTCTGGTTGTAGTGAGAGGAAGTAACTTTGGAGCTCTGTGGGGCCAGCCAGGAGCTCGTCCAGTTGACCTCAGGCTGGACTTTGTAACCGCCCTGAACACGACAGTGATTTCACCTGACACTGTCCTTGTAGCAGTCACGCCAAGTCCCAACATATCAAAGCTGGGCACTCCTGTCACCCTCACCATAGTCATCGACCACAGTGCAGTCATGTTGAACGTGACTCGTGCGTACACCTACTTGCTACCACCCATCATTCATAGGGTCTTCCCAACCGCTGCCACAGCGTACGGAGGCACCACCATTACCCTTTATGGACAGAACTTCGGTCCATCAACGAGCACAGGTGATGGCCCAGATGTCAATGTGTTCATCGGCAATGACACCTGCGAGAGTGTAACAGTCGTCGATGCGAATACAATCACGTGCGTGCTACCTTCACTGGAGGTGCAGTGGTACAACGTCACGGTAACAGTCGATACGGTGCCCTACACCGCGATCAACGCCATCAGAACGATCGATCCACCAACAGTCGGCGCCGTTAGTCCTAACTCGGCATTCAGGTACACTCCGACCGCCATCAATGTAAGCGGAACCAACTTCGGACCAACCACGGCCTCTGGGGACGGCAACCCTCTCGTCGTAGAGCTCTCTACGCAGTTCGGCAAGTCCCTCTGCACCAACGTTACCGTGCTGGTCGAAGATGTGCTCCTCACTTGCATAGCCCAGCCCAACCTCTCGCCTGCTAACATCACCGTGTACGTGGACGGTGTCGAATCGGACGACTCTAATGTGACGTTTCTTTATTACGACAACGCCGGAAGCGTATCGTTCAAGGCCGACGTGTTCTTCGTTTCTGAGACACAGATGTACGGCACAGTGACCGTGGTCCGCCACGACTACCCGCCATTCGCTAGTCCTGTCTGGATCACCGTGTGGGCGTATGACGGCACGGCTCTGCCTAACATCCAATTCATCGCGAGCAATCAGACTCTTCTCCTACCGTACAACGAGAACGCGCTGAACTTCTCCGTCTCGATCACCGCAGCCAGCTACGCCATGGGGAAGCTTCGCAACGGAGCTGACGACGATGTGTCCGTAAATCTTCGCATCACCAACGTGTCGCCCGTTCGCGGCGCATGCGATGTGGCTCGGAACCAGTCAGTGCTCGTCATCAAAGCAACTTGCAATGTTCTAAGCGACGTCTGTATCGCAGACTGGAATCTGAACCAGGTCATTTACTACCGTCTCGACGAATTGCCTTAATTCATTTCAGGACAGTGTATTTATGGACACGGATAAATTGATTTGTCTGCATCTCTCTGTATTTTAACTGCACTTAGGCTTTGCGTATATTTATATTGTTTGTAGTGAACTACATTTGTGGAGCATTTACTATTGTACAGTATTTTTTTAATGCAATAAATATATTGAAAGTACAATCTTCCTGCGGTGACGCTCATGCACGCACGCTTTGGCCGAAAAAAACTTGCTTTTCTCTGGTGCCGCAGATTTACGCAGTTTACGTGTACATTGTATGTTCCATCCATTGAAGGCACACGAGCCTCAATATCAGTGATACAACACAGGGGAAAAAAAAAAAATTGATTTTACGATGGTAGTATTTTTGTGGTAATGCAGCGTATATCGTGTGGTAAAACATTGTATATGCGTTTTATGAAATACAACAAAATTGTGCTTTTACTACGGTTGTATTTTTCACAATGGTTATAAATTTTACTATGAATTACAACGTATGTACAGTAAGAGTACATCAAATTTCAACGTTACACGCGGCATGAATGGCAATAGAATACAATCATTGCATTCACGTTTTACAACGTTTTACAACGTTGTACTACGCCTCGTGCCGGGCTTTCCTGTCGTCTCGTACCCAGACCCGCATGCAAATATTCTGCACAAAAATGTGTTTCCCAAAAACGTTCAGTTACGAACCATACAGCAATACAGCAATACACGCACTATAGTATAATGTCTTCTTTCGATAAACCAGCAGTTCTTTTAAGGGTAACCCTTTTTTCTTCCACTAGCCGGTTTCCAACATGTGCCATAATTTCCCTCAACGTGCAGTTCTTCTTTGGTCTTGGAAGCCCAGCACCATAAACTGCTGATACCATTGAAATAAGGCTTGGTTTAGTAGCATGACTCCTACTCCACCATTTTTTGGCAACCAGAACAGCATCATCGTCATCCATGACATTTGCGATCTATTAGAAATGAAAGTAAAACTGGATATATGGAATCCTGAACATACCATGTGTTGGCTATGTAGGAATTCTTTGTTGAGCCTGATCGACCTAGATCTCTGTAGTTCATAGTCAGATCTTTCATCACCACAATCTGCACCATTCAATTCCACACCCTGATGAGTAAATGAGGTGATTGAACTGCATCATATTAATTTGCTCACAAAACACTGTCGACTAAATGTTGTGTATTAATTGGAATGATAATTTCTTACATGCATGCAAAGTGCATACCTCTGATCCTGACAGAGCAGTGCGCCTACTTGTACCTTCTCTCAATCGTAGCTCCATCTGCAATCTGGATGGTGTGATACCTGCTTTGTTGTTGCTGGCTGACTCGAATGTGATGTACTGCAAGGCAAATCACAGAGGTAGAGGTATACTGCACGCGTGCATATCATGTGCATTTTTGAAAAAAAAAATCAAAAAACCTTTTTGACTTGACTGCTTGGTGGGGATGGAACCTATGATAAAGAAAGCAACAGCAATGAAACGCAAGCATGCACGTGTTCAGAATCTGCAACCGTGCAGTGTTGCATACAAAAGGATTTCAGAGCTGTATAGGCAAACAAACATATTGCGCTGCATAAGTTTGCATTGGCGGATTTTTTTCCTTGCTATGATATTTCTTAATTAGAGAGTGCATGCTAGGTATAATTTGTATATCATGCATGCATGTACTATGGGCTATAAATAGTTGTGAGCTCAATGACATCACTGTTACTTTCACTCAGTGCATGCATGTTTAGCGAATAGCTAATATTACTATTGTTTTGTATTAAAAAATTATACTAAAATACAGCAATGATTCGATTAAAAAGGGTCACTAAATGATGCGTATTGAAGAAGTGGACGTAGTGATCTGCTCACTGAGCATGCATGCTTGCAGGTTACTTGATCTGAAAACTTGTGCCATGGATGTACGAAGATTGGCGTAATCCGCGAATGAGCCAACCTTCCTGACCCATGCAGCGTATATATATCCGGCTATAGTTACAAGGTGTACAATACGGTTATTGCACTGTATGGCCACCGTGAGATTATGATAACGCACGACATGTGACCAACGGAGCCCACGCATATGTTAACAAGTCCTGCGTGGGCTGAGCCTTATTAGTTGGACCTTGCTGCTACTGCCTGCTATGCGGGGTTATCGAACCACTGGAGCGTTAATCGTAATAATAGTGGCCTACTGTGCCAGCTGTGTCGAAGCCGCAGGACGTAGTCCGGCGTGTCCCGTGTGGAGCACGGGAGACTGCAAGTGCGGCGACAGCATCGGCGGGATCGTCCGCTGTGACGAAGAAACGGGAAGGGTGTCCGTACACTTCGGATACTGTATGACTCTGATGAACGACAGCGATCCTAGTGAAGGGACTATCGTGGGAAGATGCCCTTTATCGACAATAAACGTGAGTGAGTCGACATATATATCCATTGATTCGATTGACGAAAACAGTTCGATGTGCAGTCCTTACAGAAAAGACGGGCCGTTGTGTGGCAGCTGCGAGACCGGCACGGGCATGTCGTTCACACTAACCGATTACGGAAAGTGCCTCGATTGCACGCAATCGTCGTTTTACAGGGTGTGGGCATTGTTTGCAGCTGTCCAATTGTTGCCTCCCACAGCCATGTTTCTATTCATCTTGTTTGCTCGCATACGAGCTTCGACCCCTATCCTCAATTCCATGGTCTTCTTCTGCCAGATGATGGCCTACCCAAATCCTCTCAACACAATATCCTATGCCGCGGATATAAGCCATGACTACACGAATTATTTATTCCTCCTGTACAACCTATGGAGCATGATGATCGTACTGCCAAACGGGTATGGCGACGTCTGCTTGGACCAGAGCATAACGTTCTTACCAGCCTCTCTCATCAATTATGGTGTGTGCCTGTATGTCTTCACCCTCATGATTGTTATATACTCATGCATCTTCTGCTACAACAGAGGCTACAGACCTATCCGCTGCATGCTTCAACCTTTGTTGAAGTGTGTCACGTGCATCCAGAGTCCGTGGAATATAGAGGGGACACTGATTGATGTACTCATTACGATGGTAGTGCTAATGTATTGGAGAGTGACCATGATCACGGTGGGGATCTTGCAGCCCACGGCGGTGTACGGTAGCAATGGCAAAGAATTGTGGATTGGGCACTATTTCGAAGCATCCCAAAAGATGTTTGATGTAAACAACCAATTAGAAATAATAACAACTCTTTTTGCCATAGTTGTTCTAGGAATCTTGCTCTTCCATCCAGTTTTGCTTGCTTGTTACCAGTTCAGATTTCTTCATATCTTCCTCAACAAATGCAGCTGTCGTCGTGTCAGGTTGCTCCAGTTGTACACAAAGACATTTGCGGATTCCCTGCAAAATAGCTTCAAAGATGGCACCAATGGCACACGTGACTATCGCTTTTTTGCCTCATTTTATTTCCTGATGCGTCTAGTTGGAGCATACATATATATCACTGAACCACTTTGGAGCTCGATTGTGCTTTCGATCCTGTTCCTCATTCTTCTTCTTCTGGTATGTTGGTTTCAACCTCATAAGCTGGCAGTACACAATTTCTTGGATGGTCTAGTGTATGGCTTGTTTGTGCTCATCCATACCCTCCACACAGCTATTCAGCTGGAGTGGAATGTCAGTGATGACCTCTACTCCACCGAACAAGAGACAGGGATCACGCTAACATTTTTCAAGATCACCATCGCTGTTGCCTTCACTATTCCTCTGGCATACTTCATCATGCACATATTTTATTGGGTGGTAATCAGGTGTCGAGTTATTCAGAGGGGATTTGAAAACACCAACATTTGTTGCAGGAATAACAATAACTTGGAGTTCTACACAGAGAGTGTGCAGGTGGATCGTTACCAAGCACTGTACCCATCCAGTACAGCAGTGGATACTGTAGGTATGGATCAGAGGGCAAGAGACCCAATCAGGCAACCTTCATCAAGATACGGAACAGTGACACTTTAAGTAACTTCATTACGTCCGCTACAGACTGTACCACTAGTTGTGTTCTAGATTGTGTGCGTGCTCCATTCCGTCCTCTTACCCCATCCATGTCTGAATTGTGCACCTGCTGTGATACATGAAATGCGTACTCTAATGTCTAGTTCATCAGCTAACTCTCCTACATAGGTCAGACATATTAAGCCCACAGACTTCTGGCTCGTGAAGAATGAGCTCAGCTATATAACATAAACTAGAATGGGTCTTAATAGTACTGCCAACCTGAACTAGAATAACAATTTAGAATGTGGGATAATTTGTGTATTTTGTAAAAGCTATTGATCAGATCAGCATCCCATATAAGTCATTTAAAAGTCATTCTCAGTTAACACTGGTTAATGATATGGTGTTTCACCCCCTCCCCTGCCACATGCCCCTCCCTTGCCACATGCCCCTCCCCTGCCACATGCCCCTCCCCTGCCACATGCCCCTCCCCTGCCACATGCCCCTCCCCTGCCACATGCCCTCCCCTGCCATGCCCCTCCCCTGCCACATGCCCCTCCCCTGCCACATGCCCCTCCCCTGCCACATGCCCCTCCCCTGCCACATGCCCCTCCCCTGCCACATGCCCCTCCCCTGCCACATGCCCCTCCCCTGCCACATGCCCCTCCCCTGCCACATGCCCTCCCGTGCCACATGCACAACACACATGCTCAGCTTCCTCAAATGAATGGGAATTCTGGATCACCTGGCCACCATGAGGGAGAGACCCTGTGCAGTGTCATAATTTGTTGCGAGATGTATTTGCTGAATCTCATCACTTGGCACACTGATTGTAAAGTAGAAGTAGGCCAGACCTGCAGATGTTCTCGTCCACCAATGACATGAGACCAGCAACAATTGACTCCCAATGATCTCGCTGCTTAATTCATATTCTTTGTCTGAAGCAGTAGCACAGTGATGCCAAGTGTGAAGTGATGGGTGTGTGCATTTCTTTGATGCGCATGGGGACAAGAGCTGTGAAGTTTTAGCTTTGCTCAGTTGGTGTCTAGACTTGCTGTCACCTGGTCTGGATTGAGCCCCAATGAACTGTTCTGCCCATGTCCTGCCCTGCCCTTGCTTTTTGTTTTATGTTTGTCAGTTTGTTGAGTGTTCACAGCTGCTCTGTATATAATTAAATAAATAAAAAACAAATTGAATAACCAATTACAATGCAAGTTAAATCAAGAGAACTAAAACTAATTATACTTCTGGATAAATACAATTTTTAAATGTAATTTAGGCATACTGATTGTGTTAAAGCGAAGTTCATTGTTGCAATTGTTATACCCGTAGAGTTATGAAAATCAAACTAATTAACAAATTGAACGCCAAACTTTAAAGCTTTGAGCAACAAGTAACTCGTTATCAATCAATTACCATTTTTGAGCTTAACTTGTTTAGGGGCTGATAACTGAAGTCTTAAAATAGCTCATAACCTTATTTTACTTGAATACTTTTCAGATGCGTTTATTTAATTTACACTATTTCGTAAACTAACTTAGATTTCAGGAGTGAGTAATCGTTGTTTTGTTAATTTTATTTTTTTAAGTATTCAGAAACATCTGGTATAACTGCTAGAGACAGTACAACGCAATACACAATGCAGCACAAAATGTTAGTACTTGCCCGTAGGACGACGTCTTGCGGGTTAACCCCGAAAATTAGGGGCTAACCCCGTACATATTTGATGTCAAAATTCGTGGTTCATTTTCGTAATTTAAAAAATCTACCGATTGTAAGAGCAAACAGACAACTTATTTGGCACTTACCATTGACGGGTGTTTGCGGCCATATATTTTGTGGACAGTAGGTTTATAACCCGAAATATTGAAATGATTACGTATTCCCTTAGCAACGTCCTAGACAACCAGAGCCAAGAAACGTAAGCCCCCTCCCTGTACAAAAACACCAGCGCCATTTAAAACTAAAGAAGTATCATCTTTCTACATACACTGCGTTTCTCGTCTCACAGTTTTGACGCTACGGCAAGTTATGGCTCCTGAAAGCGGGTAACCCTCGACGTACCTGTCCACTTTGAAGTAAGTTTATCACGCTCCCGACAGTCTGGGAAGGAACTCCTAAAGTACTACATGAGCTGGGCCGTTATAGTTTCTATTGGATTATGTACAGTTATTTCATACATGTACTTGTACACGCATGCACGTTCAAAGCGTACCTAGCTCCTCTTCAATGAAACTGTTATCATATATTCGGTGGCACTGGCCTAGCAGGGTGAAGATGTTTGTAAACTTCATGCATGCCTCTTTGGCTGGTGTTATTAGTGTAGGGCACTTAATTGTAACCTCTACCATGGAGCTGCACAAACTCTTGATGTTTGCTGGCTAAGTAGTATATGAGCTACAACAACTGAACTAAATTTATATAGATGATTCTAACCTGTAGTGTCATGTGGATGTGGTTACCAACAAACACACCACCAAAGTCGTTGCACTTTGAAGGATTGGATGGCTTCATCTAATCCCTTCACAAATGGACCATCATGAAAGGCAAACTCCTTGCTAGTAACTTTGGTGGGTATGATAGCTATTTCCATTTTCTGTGTTAGGGTGTTATAATCATTTAAATCAGTGTTTGTTTAATCCTTACCATTTTCTCCACAGACTGCCTCCTGTCCAGGGCATGCCTGATAAGGATATCCGTAACAGGCCTGTCCTCCCGATATGCCACCACTACGTACTTGACAGCTTCCTCTAAAGCTGCCAAGGAGTCTTGGGCTTCAGCCAGCTTAGCCTTGGCCACCTGCAGCTTGTGCAGCTCTTCAGTGTACTTTGTGAAGGAGGATGAGCTGCTGCTTTCTTCCTGGTATGTGTACGCCAGCTGCAAGTCAAACTGGTGGCAAGTGTCCTCCAGCAGCCTGAACAGCTTCATGAAGACACCCTGTGTCATATGCAGCCCTGGTATATAGCCTCCACTAAGAAGCGCCCACACACTCTGTATCGCTCTTCGACTTTCTTTGCGTGTATCTCCATTCTAAAATACTGAAATTATTCATAAAAACTCCTGCCTCATTCTGAGGTTTAAAAAAAAGTTGGCTATTTATGAGCGATATGTATATACTCTCCTATGTGTGCTGATCATTATATTACTCGCTCACAGATTTCTACGGGTCGGTTGGTCCGCAAAGACCGCTCAAGTACACCCCATCTTTTCCCGCCAAAGTTACATTGATGTGGAAACGGGCTGCGCAGAACCATTCATAATAAATGTAGTCCTTGTGCAATTATGGCTTATGTATAGCTGTGGTAGAGTGTTTTCATGAGCATTTTCTCTCCTCGGAATGTCATAAGACGAGTATGATATGTGCTCGCAAAAACAGATATCGCATAATGAGATGCGGCTAGATATTTTTTTGGTGGCTCGTACTAAATTACGGTATCGCTTCATTATCCAACCTACTGTCCGGCCGCAAACACCCGTGCATTCGAGAATACGTAACTGTTATGAATGGTTATAAATCAAATGTTTGTGCTAACCAGAGTTAATGTACGCGCGCGGTATTTCTCGAAATATTGAGATACATTATCGCTGATATAAGGATAAAATAAAAGATAATTGTATCATGAAATGCAGTCATCTCTTAGGCAAAGGTAGATAACCAAACATGGTAATTGGTAATCTTCCACTGATAGTTTAGTTGCTACAAATTCAAGCGTTTACTATTCGGGGTTAACCCCTTAATTGTAGAAGTAAACCCCGGACCGCAAGACATTAAAGAATGGAAAACACTTCCGACCCTGAAAAAGAATGCACGTTTGTTCGCAACATGGTGATAATGCAGCTTTTTTTAATTATTAATTTTTTTTGGGCAATACGTAATAATTATTTCAGCAGTCATTTGAGCACGCATTGACAGTTACGTCTGCACAATTCACTGGTGTGCATGCAGTGCGCTTACAGATATGGCAACTACTCTCCGTTTACAAAGACCGCAGCTCTGCGTGGCCGCAGCTGCTTTGATATTTATCCTTGGGCTGCTATTTGCCAGCAGGATGAGGCGGCCTCTTTCCAGTCTCCATCTACATGGCACCACGACAGCGAACACTGCTCGCGACCGATATGATGTGTCATTGCAAAACTGCACAGCTGTTTCCAAATGGATAGTAACGACGTCCAATGCAATCAACCCGCCAGAAGCTGTCCACATGATTCTCAACTCAGCAGAGGACTGGTGTGTATTGGTTCTCGGTCAAGTGGCGAGTCTCATGTACGACTTCTCGTGGACTAACGGTTCAACACATCTTATATATTTACCTTTCGAAGCACTGTCGTTACTGCCGTATAAATTAGCAACGATAACGTCCCTCAACATAAAAAATATTGGTTACCTATACGCCATCGCCAACGGAGCAAGAGTGGTTTTGGATCTGGAAGATGGCATCGTCCCTATTCGAGTTGGCCACACCTATCTCCCTCTGCAAGCTGATAAGAGAGAGTATCAGTGTCCTAATCTCGACGAAAAAGAAGGTAAGAGATCTTGGCAATATTGATCTCTGTAATTGCATTAATTAAAAAGAAAGTATACAGGCTCAATTAACGGGCTGATATGCATCACTCCGTTCACGCACATGCACTGTACGCACACCTCTACAGTACGTACATCATAATTATAATCCCATAAAATAGCAAATGTTTTTATTTAGCAGAGTGTTATCTCACTGCCTGCCAGACTGATATCCACCGATGGTAGTGAATGGGATTGTTAAATTTAATTGTTATCCTGTGTATGTACATCAGTCAGAGGTCTATATGTACGTGTAGTTATGTGTACCTGCCTTTTACGAGGAGAAAAGGTTCTTTTAAATTACACAAAAGACACAAGAGCATTGCATTAACCCTGTGGACTCTCGATACATTGCCGCCCGGATACAGTTTACAATATATTCATTTTGCTGTAACAGCACATGACTTAGTCTCAGATGAAAATGCATGTATGTTTTTACTTGTTACATTTAGGCGTGCAGTGTATATAAATGAATATTTTCCCATTTCCACGCAGCTATAGTAATGTATACTTGACTGTATGCATAATGATTTTGGCGGTGGCAATAAATAGTTTCGTTTGTCAGCATACATTCAATCTACTAATATAATTGTGGCTGGCTTTAAAAGTATCTTAAAGTGACCCGGAATGTGAACTGTTTGACAAATGCGACCAGACAAACAAAACTAAACAAAACAAAAACACGGTAACAAATGAACTTGAAATGATATTGTGAAACAGATGATACTGAATGTGCTTTATGTTGTGCATATATGGAAAGATTTCAGCTTACGCAATAAATAAGGACAACTACACACGAAGGTCAATCAATCAATTACACATCAAAACCAGACATGATGCCTTTTGCAACACACAGCAGGTTGACATTCGTTAGATAACCATGAATGAAATTCACCTAATAATATTAATGCATATGTATATGAAAGAGTTCTGAATGGAGTGGAATGATTGAAACAGCACAAAAGAATTTAACCAGTTCAGATTTGACGCAGTATATTGGTGACTATATGTACATCCCATTGCATGCAACACGGAAGCATTTGATGATGTGATCTCTCTAGCTACCTCCATGTTTCATTCAGCTGTGTATAAGAAAATGACAAGTAATAATTTTAATAACATTTCTTTCAAGAACCAAACAAATAATTTAAATTTCTATCACTCTTTGTAAAAAAAGGTAAGATATACACTGAATTGTTTGAGTAAGCAATATGTAAACACATTATTCCTTTAATCAGGTGGTGTTATATGGAATCCCTATCCTCACTTTGGTGGACAGGATATATGGCCCAGGGGGTTTCCACAGTCCAGTTCTGCACAACCTGATACCCAAATGGGGAGTACTTCCTGCTATCCAATCATTCAGCAGTATCTTTCTCAATCTCATCCAGATTTGGATGCATCGTATCTGATGCAAAATAAAAACTATGAAGGGTTTAAAAGTGTTGCAGCTTCAGCTCTGGTCATCCCTAGAGGTGTATTTGCTCCCTACAATTCCCTCAGTACAATTCATCAATATGAAGCCTTGTGGTCACTTCTTCTTCCAAAGACTGTGCACAAGAGGGTAGCTGATATATGGAGGTCTTACATAGCTCAATCGCTATTCTATCTCATCCCTGATGCTTGCCTAATGTTCACCCCTCCTGCAGTAACAGGTCACATCACAGAATCACCTAGCTATGAGGATGAACTTCCTTTGTATACAAACTCGTCTTATGTGGTGAATTTACTGATATACCATCCTATGTCGTTTGATACATTTGAAGAAGCATTGCTTGGCATCTATGAATTGATGTACCAATCACACATATTGGGTAAGGATGATGTAACATTATTGGGACACTGGATAAGCGACCTGAAGTTAGTTGGTTATGAATTTCCAAAGCTACCAAAGAAGGCCTCTTTATGGACAAAGAACGTTCATCTGTGTATAATGTTCAACTGGGGATCAACAGAATATAGAACAAGACTGCTATTGTCATACTATATGCGTTTCTTTGACGCCATCACATTATTCGTGGAAGGAGAACATGTAAATCACACCTACATACACTCCCATATTCAAGTATTTCACGTAAAAACACGGAACGGGATTTGCAGCAAATAAGTTTGGAACTGTGTATCAACCAAGTAGTCCCCAACACAGTCAGCCATTTGTACATCTCCGATGACATGTTCATCAATATTACAAAAATGAGTGGACTTTACTTATCAAAAATATGGTTTATACCCCTATCGGTGCACACCTTTGGAGATGATTCGACGTTTCACGATGGATGGAACTGGTGGGGTTATTCATTTAATGGTCACAGTACGCAGTACGAACGATTCGTTATGATAGTGAAGAGACTTCCGCAAGATTTGAAACAGGTCTTGATTGATAAAGTAGGGTTTCCTAATCGTATCCATGGCCATGCTGTAGCTGACATTGTGCACATACCAAATCATTATGCAAGTGACGTAACGAGGGTTTTGAAGCACGTCAATTCTGTAACGGATCTGTTCTGTGAGATTGCTGTTCCATTGGCTGTGGATATAGCTCAGCCTATTGGTCGTGAAGAGATGGAGGATGGTAATCTGTGGGGGTGGCAGCGAACCCAGTCTCCTCTTGTCCAAAGTTTCGTTGACACACGATACTACATGCATGCGATGAAATTGAGCACCAGATATGGAGCCGATATATGGTGCAAAAGTATGAACAATCAGCTGAGCCTGTTAGTTTAGATGGACATGTGATTGCACCTTAATTGTTTTTGAAAACGTATGTCCTAAACAAAGTAATGAAACCACCATACTGAATATACGAACTAAGACTGCATGTACATGCACATAGCAGCAGCAGCAGCTGATGAATTGCAGCACGTTGCAGGAGAGAATTTAGGGGTCCCAGATTGCCCGTATAATACATGTATTTTCATTCAAGTGTTGTCACATCGGGCCGCATCCTTATAAGCAGCAGTTAAACATGTGTGTGTGTGTGTGTGTGTGTGTCCAATTTGTCCCGACCCCTCTTCCCCATCTACGCTTATGTTTTACGTCCAATTTGAAAAAACATTCGAACAATCGTTGTACATGTATTCAATACAAAGAGAAGAGCAAAACACTTACTGCTGAGTGCTGAACATGCAAACGTGCATATGTTTTCGGCACTTCTAACGGTCATGGTAATGCGATTATAGTGTCCCATTCCCTGACACGGTAACGAAGACGTATTACGTACGTCCAAACGAGGGCAAGAACTTGATTGAGGTTGGCAAAGTAAGCTTTAGGTGGAATGACTGTCGTTTAAGTTGGAGAGCTAGTGTAGAGCTACTGCTCACCGTTAATAATTTAATTTGGATACAGTATTTCATGCAGTGCGCATTTTGGGTACATGTACGTGTGCAGTATGTCAGGTGGCGGCATAATCATATTACAGTATGGCAGGTGATAGCACTATATGCCTTTTGCACGACAAAATGTAATGAAGAATTGCTTACAGATGCAAAGTGGTTTGGGGGCGGCATAGGACGTTTAGACTGGGTACAGCGCTAGCGCTCTCGTAAATAATCCCTCTAGCTGACATAAGAGGGGGGCATCTCACAAATACAAGAGAGTTTTGTTGGCATAATCTACATACAAAAGCGGAGGTAAGGCGTCACAATATTGCATAATAAGTAGCAGACAGCGTTGCGCGGCAATAACATTTATCGAAGGGACCGATGCGTATGTCACAGCTTGCCCACAGGTGTGGGACACTTAAGATTGTTGCACTGATACGTAGCATTCGTGTGGTGATGCCTTAATGATAGTGTACATTTTTTCCCCGTCTCCCTCTCCTCCCTCCTCTCTACTGCATATTAACACATCTCTCTGAGGAAGACCATTATCGTATTCTGGTGTGGTGAGATGCATCGGCTGTGTACTGCAATGAGGATTGGTTGGCTTTCATGAGCTGACCTTCTTATGTTGTGTGTGTGTGTGCATGTGTGTAAGTGTGGGGGGGTGTGCATGTGGGGATTGTGCATTAAACCAATCTTTGGCAAAATTCTCTCTGTAAAACAGTCTATTGCAAGATTTGGTGGACATAATGTGTAATATGCGAGACACGTACCGGGGAGCATGACTTCAGCGATTGGGAGCAACTTTTAATCACCTTGCTGCATGAGGTACAAGGCCTCAACAGTAACGCACCATTAACTGCTATATGTTAGCCACCCCACGTGCTTACATAAAAGAAGCCTTGAAGGCTTTCCGGTGAGTTCCCGCTACTAGAGGTGCAATTGATTGTGCCTTGTCGCACTGGAACACCTGTAGCGGCGATGTACATGTAATCCAACCGCTGCTGTGACGTTGCGGGCCTGGGTATGAGACTAGGGTTCGACCCTACATGTATAGTATGAACGTCAACCGACGATCACGACAAAGACG
>JABACO010000012.1:1057394-1130522 GCA_013339895.1 Ephydatia muelleri | reverse complement strand
CATTACACCTTTCTATCAGGGCAGGAATGCGACGAGACCAGCTAATGCATTCATTGCAGATACAACGAACCCACAATTACTGAGTTTTGATTTTGATCTCAATCGTGGAACACTTCATTTGAGATTCTCTGAGGTAGTGGATAGCATTCTCCCATCAGCATACACTCTCCAGAATAGTCTTTTATCTAACGTATCACTAGTATCTTTTACTTTAACTGGTGCCCAGTCCATCAGTGGCCCATCCCTCTTCCTCTTGGACCTGGGTATCCTCCAGAAGTCACAACTGTTCTGTCGGATGCAGACCTCAACAAGATTAAGCAGCTCAAGTGGTTAGCAGTATCCAATGTATCCACCTTTTTGTCAATAACAGCACTAGCAGCTAATGATACGTTCCAGAACCCAATTGTTCCAATTCTTCAGCAGAATGCAACACCTGTGTCCCATTGGACACCTGATACAACTAGTCCTGTTCTTCTGAGCTTTGCTTTTGATGAAAACACAGGAGTTTTAATCCTGACGTTTGATGAGACTGTACCAATTAGCTCTTTCAATGCCACAACTGTTACTCTTACTAACTTGAATGGTATCAACTACACTCTTCAATCACAGCCTCCACTGCAAGGTGCTGCTCTGTCCCCAAATGACTCCATCATCATCACGCTAAATCTCTCTACAGTTGACCTTAATGCTTTAAAGATACTCCCTCCCTTGGTTACCTCTGTAAATAACACATATATACTCCTACAGGCAAACACAGTTACAGACATGAGCAACAATCTTCTAAACACTTCGAACCTCCCACTTCGGGTTTCAGCATACACCAAGGATTTCACTTCACCACGTCTTGTGGCTTTTGACATAAATGTTAACAACGCCACTTTGACCCTCTACTTCTCGGAAAGTGTCAATGTATCTTCTTTCAGTGTGTCACAAATCACACTGCAGGTAGCATCCAACTTAACAGTCAGCTCATATCAGCTCATGGCAAATCAACCGCCATATCCTCAGGGGACAGTAACAAATAGTCCAAATGGACCAGTTGTAATGCTCCTTTTGGGAACCTTGGATATGAACACCATTAAGAGCAACTTCCCATTGGCCAGTTCCGAGTACACCACGTACCTATCAATTACGTCCAATTTGGTGAGAGACATGGTTGGCTTGAATGTGCTCCCTATCCAAAATAACAGTGCAATAATGGTGTCACAGTACACAGCTGATACTACCAACCCCAACCTTCTTGCATTCCAGTTTGATTTGAACAATGGACTCCTAGCCCTTACCTTCGATGAGACTGTTAATGTGTCAACTTTGATGGCCAGTCGGATCATTATTCAAAATCTCCTGCAAAGTGATTATGTTATTCCTTTGATGGGAGTAGTGAACAGCACTATGAATGGCCCAGTTGTACTCTTCCAACTCTCCTTCAGTGACATCAACCAAGTGAAGCTAAACCGACACATAACTACTAGTATAAATGATACATACGTGGGTCTTGTAATGGGAGCAGTGCGTGACATGGCCCTTATGCCAAATCCATCAAACACAGTTGTGCTTCTAAAAGCAAGCAATTTCACTCGTGACACAACCATGCCAGTTCTTACAAGCTGGTTTATCAATCTCAACACCAGTGAACTTATTTTGAACTTCAATGAACCTGTTGATCACTTAACACTTAGCACCACACAGATTACCTTCCAGTCCTCACCCGTGCGGTCCCCAGATCCGAATCTGTTCTACAGGCTTACGTCAAGTGTACTGACCACCACATTAGATGGCTTAACTATGCACATTGCTATAAGCAATGATGATCTCAATAGCATAAAAGCAAGACCGAATCTTTGGTTTCGTTAAACACCAGCTACATTGCTGTGACTAATGGGCTTGTTAGTGACATGAGGGGTAATCCCTTAGTGCCATCTTAGCTTCACAGGGAAAACGTGCTGATATGATTGTGTTGAACATGAACCAACCATACCTTACTCAGTACTCTCTTGATATGAATACAGGCACAATTCAGCTCACCTTCTGGGAAACTGTGAATGCCTCCAGTATTAACTTCACTGCTTTTGTACTGCAATCAGACTCATTGGCAAATGCACTTATGCAGTACAGACTTACTGGTGGGATGCTTGTCTCTCACAACTATAGCACTGTGGTGACATTTCTAATCACGCTAGCTGACCTTAATTCCATAAAAGTTCAAAAGATAGCAACCTCCACCCTAAAAACGTGGCTATGCATTGATGGAACTGGCATAATAGATAACAATGAGAACAGCATTGTGCCTCTAGTAAATGGTATTAATGCACAAGTTGTTGCCAATTACACCATCGACACAACAAGACCCCAGCTGCAAGCATTCACCCTGAATCTCAACACTGGTACACTGCTGCTGAACTTTTCTGAAACAGTGATGGCTATGTCACTGAACGCTACTACAATAACCCTGCAGAGTGCAGCTTCAACCCTGGGCACCAGTAACATCTACACTGTTGCCTCAACCCAGTGTCTGTAACGCAGCAGATGGACCCATGATGGCGATTACACTTAACTCTATGGATCTGAATGAAATTAAGCAGCGTCCCAACTTAGGTACATCCATCTTCAACACCTTCATCAGCGTTCGCAGTAGCACTATTTATGACATGCAGATGAACTTCCTTTTGCCTCTTCCCAATGGTGCTGCTCTTCAGGCAACAGCTGTTGTGGCAGACACAACTCCACCAACCCTGCTGTCATTCTCTCTTGACATGAACACTGGGTACCTCAGCTTGACTTTTGATGAAACAATGAATGCTAGCACCATTCATACGACAGGCATCACCTTCAGTAACCGAAGCTTGTCCTATACGTTGACTGGAGGTCTGGTTGTGGATTTCTATAGCACAGTTGTAGTGATGAATTTAGATGATTACGACTTTGATGTTATGAAGTATTCTTCATTGTGCTTCTCAAGCACATCACAATCATACTGCAGTCTGAACTTGTCTGCCAACTCTGTTCAAGACATGGCCCACAACTACAATTTAGCACAGACACTCGGTGCTCCTTTGTACATCACGAGTGATACAACCAATCCTTATCTGGTGTCATATGACCTAGACCTCACTGCAGAAGAGATTCGCCTCACATTTTCTGAAGTAGTCCTTACCCAGGCCACTGAACTTGCCCCACAGATCACCCTACTTGGATCAACATTTGTAATCGATGTTATCTCCGGTTCGACAAGCATCAATGGATCTAACCTCAGTGAAACTAATCCAAACACATTTAGTGGTGTAATACAGGCATATATTCTTAGTGGAGCGTTGGGAAGTCTATATGGATCCAACTTCTTTCCAAGCCACCCACCCGTTGTAGTACTCCATATGACTCAAAAGGATTTAAACATTCTTAAGAGTTTGCCAACAGTGGCCACTTCATCAGACAACACATATCTATTCATAACCATGTATGCAGCACATGATACCTCTGGCCTTGCTTTAACACCAATATTTATCCCTACATTGGCACTAAAAGTTCGATTGTACACACCGGATACAATCAGACCAACTCTGCAGAGCTTTGCGATAGACATGAACTCTGGTGTACTATTTCTCACTTTTTCGGAGACTGTTAATCGCAGCAGTCTGAACTGTCAAGGTCTTTCTCTTCAGGGTTCCTCCAATGCCTCCTTGTCAGACATCTATACACTCACTGGTGGGGTGTCTTCCAGTTTTAATAACCCTGTCATTGTGGTACTCCTGTCGTTGCCTGATCTCAATGAACTCAGAAGGCGTACACTTATTTCTACTTCACTGAGCACAACATACATTTCTGCCTCGAAGTTCACAATATCTGACATGGCTGGAAATCCTCTAGTTCCCATTCTATCTACAAATGGCACAAAGGCTCAGGCATTTACGCGAGACACAACACCTCCCCACCTGATTTCCTTTTTACTGGACATGAACACAGGCACAATAAACATTACCTTTGACAAGACTGTGAACAGTTCTTCCCTCAAAGCTAGCGGCATAACGTTTCTTGACTATCTGTACACTATCAATGCTAATCTTACTCCATCAGCTGGTGTGCTTCTAACCAAAGATGGCACCGTTTTGTCCTACATGCTGAGCACTAGTAACCTGAACTTGTTGAAATATCTTAATCTGTGTCGCTCTCAGGCGAACTGCTACCTTGCCTACACCAACACAACTGTTCTTGACATGAGTGGAAATGCAGTGGTGCCATCAGGTCTGAACAATGCAACACAGGCTAGTATCTTCATCCGTGACGCAACTCCACCTCGCATCACATACTTTGCTGTCAACATGACGTTTGGCCTTGTGACCATTTCGTTCTCTGAAACAGTAAATGTTAGCACTTTCAATCCTTTGGCACTAACATTGCATGATGCAAGCATTATATCTTCAACAGTAAGTTACCCAGTCACTGGGGGCAACAGGATTACAGTTGATAATGGTCTCAGTGTTCAGTTTTATTTTGCTACAACTGATCTAGAATACTTGAGGTTGATCCGCCCACTTTATGATGGAAGATCCTCATCATATTATGATGCTTCTCCAAAGACCATAATGGACATAGCAGGCAATCCTCTACTAAATGTCTCATATATCATTGTCGATGCATATTTTGCAGATATGCTTGGTCCTTCCCTGCTTGGATATTCATTTAACATGAGTAGTGGATTAATGGTCCTCACTTTTAGTGAAACAGTTTCTGCAACAACCTTCAAGCCTAGTGCAATTACACTGGTCAACAATGGCAGTACGCCCACTGTTACCACTCAGTACACACTGACTGGTGGAATATCATCATTGGCTGATGGTACTGCAATCACTCTGCAGCTCACCACAGTGGACATACTACAGATTCTTTCATTCTTCACTCTTGCTACATCTGCCAACAACACATACCTTACATACACAAACCTTCTGGTGTATGACACGTCTGCAAACTCAGTTGTTCCACTGCTGGCTCCGATTCAAGTGACCACTTATTTCCCTGATTTAGTGCAACCTTCCCTTGTTTCCTTCCTGCAACTTGACTTTCCTGGACGGCGTCTTCTCTTGCAGTTTAGTGAAGGCATGATAATTTCAACTGCAAATAGCTCATACATGAGCCTCCATAGGTTTCCCAGTATAGGGTTGGGGGCAGAGTACGACTTTGATCTCTCACAAGATACATTCACATATAACAGTCCAGTTACCAATCAAAAGACCCAAGTATATGTTAATCTGAGCCCACAAACCTACAAGACACTTCTATTAAATCCTCGCATTGGCTCTGCTCTTGACAGCACCTACCTTTCAATACTGCCCACAGCCATTAGTGACGTAAGAGGAAATCCTCTTGTAGAGGTATCATCCAATATGTCAGCGCAGGTTCAGTCCATCATCTATGACACCACATCACCACTCCTCTTGAACTTTGACCTTGACATGAACACAGGTTTGCTTACTTTTGTCTTCAGTGATGTAATGAATATCGCCACCTTCATTGCCAACCAAGCTACTCTTCAAAAAGCAAACACCACTAAGGTTTCCCCTGTAGCTTATTTCACCCTCACAAGTGCTGAAGTACTATCTTCTCCTGATTATACTGTTATCACCAAGCTCTCTACATCTGACCTCAATCAAATAAAGTTCCTGTCCACTTATGGCTTTGCCTCAAGTCGCAATAACACATTTATTACAATCCAGGCCTTGCTGATGAAGAACTTTGGGGGAACTAGAACTTATCTTACGCTTGGTCCAGGTGTCCCAGTCCTAAGTATCACTGATGGAAATGGAATGCAGGTCAGATACTTCACTCCTGATACAACACCGCCAACCTTGGTGTCATTCACTTTAGACATGAATGCTCTTGTTATGTCTTTAACATTTTCTGAGACTGTCAATGCCAACAGCTTTGACTTAACTCAACTGGTATTGATGAACGCAGCACTGAATGCCACAGCAGGTGTTGCATTAACAAACAGAACCTCACCTCTAGGTCCCCAGACCACTTCATCACAGATGAATTCAACTGTGATAACAGTCAATCTGGGCTTTGCTGATGCCAATGACATCAAGCTTTTCAGAGATCTTTGTACCAACCAAAGTGACACATACCTCTCTTTCACCAATCAGACCGTACGTGATATGTATGGCAATCCTGTGATACCTGTTAGTGGGCAACAGGTAAGCAACTTCACACCCGACAGTTCCCCAGTAATGCTGCTGAGCTACTCTCTGGACATGAATACAGGTGGGCTGGTGTTAACATTCAACGAAACAGTGGCTGCAGCTACACTGCAAATTACTCAATTATCTCTTCAGAATGCGCAGACTGGGAGTGTAAGCATTTTTACCCTGACAGGAACAAGTGCTGTGGCCTCTGCTGATGGCTATGTAGTGGTTATAAACATCAGCACCTCGGACCTCAATGCAATTAAACAAAAGTATCAGTTGGCGAAGAATGCCTCAACAACATATCTTACATTGACCTCATCTGCAGTTCTTGACATGAATGGAAATAAGATTGTGCAAACTAACACTGCCATTAAGGCCTCTGGTTATGTTGCAGACACTACCCCACCTCACCCACTGTATTTCAGCCTTGACATGAATTCTGCAAACCTGTATCTAACCTTTGATGAGACAGTGGACATTGCTTCATTCAAATACACACACTTTATTCTGTACTCGGATCCTGACACCACAGCGGCAATCAACTACACCCTCACTGGCGGTATTCCAGTCTCTGGGAATTCGTATACACCTGTATTTAGTCTGGTTTCTGCAGATACAGTTGCGATCAAACTGCTTAGTGGCCTAGCAATGTCAGTTGACACTACATATTTGAGCATTCAGAATGGCTCTTTGATAGACACTGCAAATCCTGCAAATTTGGTAGTGGGTACACTTTTGAAGGCATCAAACTACACTCCTGACAGCACTCCTCCAATTTTAATTCAGTTCATTGCCAATGTGAATTTGAGCCTACTGACACTCGTTTTCAATGAACCAGTGAATGCCTCCAGTTTGAATTTCACTGCTTTTACACTTCAATCAGGTAATAGTCCATCTGCCTCACAGTTCACTTTGACTGGAGGCTATACAACAAGTTCAAATGGCAATGTGGTCACAATACATATTCTGCCTTCTGACTTAAACAAGGTCAAAGAAATCACCACCCTTTTTGTCAGCCTGGCATCGAGTTTCCTGAGTTTTTCTACAGGTGCAGTTCTGGATATGAATGGAAACCCCATTGTAGGGTTGAATATTAGTCAGGCTATTCCTAGTGTAGCATATATTGGGGACACAACAGATCCTGCCCTTTTGTCATTTGACCTGGACATGAACAGCCAAGTTTTGACATTGTACTTCTCAGAAACAATGCATTACAGCAGTCTGAATATTTCATCAATTAGTCTGCAGTCCAGTTTTAATGTCAGTAGCCCATTGCAGAGCTATAGGTTGACAGGTGGAACAGCCTTTCCCTCTGCTTCAAATGATGTTGTTGTATTAGTAAACCTCATCACCTCTGATACTGATGTCCTCAAGATACGGAAGATTGCAATTTCTAATGCGACTACATGGCTTACCATTGGCACTGGTGGCATCTTGGATCAAGCCAAAGAGCCTGTAATACCAAGGGAGAATGGAAAAACTGCCATCCCTGTCTCTGTATATACCCCTGACATGACACCTCCCATGCTTTTGCAGTTCTCACTTGATATGAACACAGGTGTAATATCACTGACATTCTCGGAGACAGTCAGCGCACAGACATTTAATGCCACAGGGTTCACTTTACAGAGTGCCCAGCAGCGTATGATTGACTCAAATACTTTCTTCACACTAACCACAACATCAAAAGATGTGTCTACTGACAGCAAATTCCAGCTCGTCAACCTTTCCAGTACTGACCTTAATGAACTAAAGAAACTTCGCAGTGTCACTAATGATCAGACTGCCACATGGATGGCTGTACAAACAGGTGCAATATATGATGTGAGTGGAAACCCAGTGGTTGAAGTACCATCAAATTCTACCATAGAGGCCACCAGAGTCATTATTGAGGTTACAAAGCCCACTTTGGTGTCTTTCACTTTAAATCTTACCATTGGAACTCTTGTTTTAACATTTTCTGAGACCATGGATGCAACCTCTCTGGACGTGACAACATTGAAACTTGCCAATAATTATACAGTTAGCTCCAAAACAACAACATTCCAACTCACATCAGATTCTGGAATTCTCGGAGGTGATCCTACTGGGCAGGACTCTACTGTCATTACTATAGCACTTGGGACCATGGACCTCAATGCCATCAAGACCTTACCTACGTTAGCAACTAGCATAAACAACACCTTTGTCTCCATTGTTGCAAGTACTATAACCAACATGGTAGGCACAACCGTTGTTCCACGGATAGTGATGGCTGGTGTATTTTACCCAGACCTGGTGAGCCCTATGTTGCTCAGTTTCAATTTAGATATGAACACAGGTGTGATAACCATGACATATATTGAGACGGTCAATACAACCACAGTGGATGCCACTGCACTCACACTTCTCGGTGTGCCATCCAACACCACTGTCTACCGACGTAAACTGTCAGGTGCTTTATCTACATCAAAAGGATATGCAACAACCTCCAGTATTACGTTGCTTGTAGTGGACCTGAACGAAATAAAACGTCTTGATGGACTGGCTACAAATATATCAGACACTTATCTTTCTCTGACCTCCAATGTTGTATTAGATATGAATAGGAATCCAGCTTACCCTATTATGGACTATCAAGCCATTCCCGTTACATCATTTATTCCAGATACAAGTTCACCAAGCTTGATCAGGTTTGATCTCAATCTAAACACTTCCATCATGACTTTGTACTTTGATGAGACTGTACGGGTCTCCACATTTGATATCACACAAATCGCACTTCATAATTTTGGATACAATCCAAGTTACACGTTATCCTACCCTGGGATTGTGCTATCGCAAGATGGTACAGTTGTCATGGTTGTGCTGAATAATAATGATCTCAACATGATCAAGGTACTAATGGGACTTGCAGTAAACAAGAACAGCACATTTTTGACTATTACACCTACCATGATACAGGACATGAGCCACAATTGGAATAATCCAATTCAACGACTCCAGGTGTCCAGTTTTACTTCAGACTTTGTCCCACCTCAGCTGCTGTCCTTCGATCTTGACATGAATAGTCCAGCTCTTCTGACACTCCACTTCTCGGAGTCGGTAAATGTAAGTTTACTAAATGTTACACAGATCAGTTTGCTTTCAGAGGAAGTAAACAGCTCAAGCACATTCCACCTCACCACATCAAGTTATTCTTCTAGCCCCAATGGTCCAACCGTTGTTATTATGCTTAGTTTGGGTGATCTGAATCAAATAAAGGTTTTGTACCCATTAGCCATTAACAAAGTACAGACATTCCTGGAAATCACACAGAATCTTGTGTTTGATATGAACCACAATCCAGTATTGGTAAATTTCACAACTGGCATACCTGTGAGTGTGTACATTCCTGACTCTACCCCACCTATACTCCAATCATTTGGAATAGATATGAATAAAGGGTTCTTGGTTCTCAACTTTTCTGAAACAGTAGCAGGTGGTTTCCTGAATAGATCGGCATTCACAATTCAAAATAGCTCAGTTCTTACAAGCAGTTTTCTCATCTTGACAAATTTTCAAGTCAATTTGCCATACCAGTATTCTCTTGTTCTTAATCTCACAACAGTGGAGTTGAACGAATTGAAGCGAATCACAACTCTTGCAACATCTGTTACTGACACCTGGCTATCAGTGACTGCCATAGGGGTTAAAGATGACCAGGGCAACTTGTTGGTTCCCATTCCATCAAGTAATGCCCTTCAAGCATCATATTTTATTCAGGACAAAACCAAGCCAATGCTTATTGCCTTCAACCTTGACATGAATGCTGGAACGCTCACTCTTATATTTGATGAAACTGTAAGAGCCAGCTCACTCTCCACTACACAAATCACTTTACAGAACACTCAAAATAATTCAGGTGGTCTAAATTACACCCTCATTGGCGGAAGCTTTTCACTTCTTGATTCCACAACAATTGTCATTAACATGTCTTTTTATGACCTCAACCAAATTAAGAAACTTCGAGGCCTTGCTACTAATGCTACAGTTGGCACTTCAGACACTTACTTATCCATCACTTCTAGTACAATTCAGGATATGAACCAAAACCAGGTCACACCAATACAACGAAGCAATGCAATAAGTGTAACAAATATCACCTTGGATACTACTGAACCACAACTGGTGTCTTTCAACTTTGATTACAATACAGAACAAATTGTGCTTACCTTCACTGAGACTGTGGATGTATCAACTCTCATGTTCGACCAGTTTTCAATCATTGGCTACATGCCAAATGACATATACAGTCTGACAGGGGGATCATCTCCTTCAATGAATGACTATATTGTTGTAATTCAACTTGACGTCACTGATGTAAATAATCTTAAAAAGAACAGATCTATTGCTACAAGCAATACTTCTACTTATCTAGACCTTACACCAACAGCCATCTTGGACATGTATGGCAATACACTGAATTTCATCCAACCAGTTCAAGTTAAACTCTACCAACCAGACACACGATCACCAATATTGGTATCTTTTACTCTTGATATGAACAGCAATCTTCTTTTGCTCACCTTCAATGAGACTGTTCAGATCACTAGTCTCACTGTGTCACAGATAACACTTCAACAAAATCGTTCATTGCCATTGGATGGATCAACAACATATAGAACTCTTTTGTCTGGAAATATCTTAACAAATAGTGACAATCCAACTGTGATGATACAACTGCAGCCAATAGACACTAACTATATAAAGACATACCCCAACATGGCCACTAGCAAAAACAACACATATATCTCATTGACTAACCTAACCATTCAGGATATGAATGGAAACTACATTGTTCCAATTTACCCGTTTAGTGCAAAACAAGTTGCAACATTTACACCTGACACGACATCTCCCATTTTAAATTCTTTTCTTCTAAACCTAACAAGTGAGCAACTGGTACTCACATTTGATGAGACTGTAAACATCAATACACTTGATTCCACACAGCTGACATTGCTTGGCATGAATGGAAGCTTCTATATGCTCACCGGAGGTCTACTTGTTAACTCTTTCAATTCAACTCACGTTGCCCTAAGTCTAACAACTGTGGATCTCAATTTGATCAAGGAAGATGAAAATCTAGCAATCTCCATGTCCAGCAGTTTCATTGCCATCACACAATACTTTATTTCGGATATGGCAGGCAATCTCGTTGTGCCAATCAATGGCTCAGGCATGCAGACCAGTGTCTTCTTCCCTGACAATGTGAAGCCCAAACTTGTCGCCTTTTCCTTGGACATGAATACAGGAGTCTTGCTACTTACCTTCTCTGAAACCGTGCGTGTATCCACCCTCAACCCAACAAGCCTCACTCTCCAGTCTATGGGTGTGTCTGCCAACATCTCTTACCAACTGATGTCTGGCTTTACTACAAGTCCAAACAATCCAATTGTTTCTCTTCAAATTCCTGTAACTGACCTGAACAACATCAAAAGAATACTTGGTCTCGCTACAAATATTAACAGCACATTTATTTCGCTTATTTCCTCTACCATCAAAGATATGAATGCAAATGCCATAGTCCCACTCAGTACCATAGCTGCACTTCAGTGCTCTACTTATGTGAAGGATACCACCAGACCATCTCTTGTGGCATACACACTGGACATGAATGCAAACATACTTTGGATGACATTTTCAGAAACAATGAATGTCTCCTCTCTAAATGTTGCACAGATCACCCTTGTAAGCAGCCCCATCTTACAACCATCATCAACCACGTACACTCTTACAAACAGTTCTATTGTGCTTAGCAGCCCCAATGACCCAGTTGTGCCAATTCAGCTTAGTCTTTTTGATTCCAATGAACTGAAGAAGTTGGCTGCCCTTGCAACAAATCTCAATAACATGTTCCTTCTTCTGACTAACCTGACTCTTACTGACATGAGTTCAAACAAAGTGTTGGCAGTTTACCAACCATTTGCAGCCTTGGCATTTTCACCAGATGTGACTCCACCCTATCTTGTACAATTCCTGGTCGATATGAATGTGGGTGTTCTTCTTTTGTCTTTCTCAGAAACTGTTAATGTTAGTTCCATTGCTCTAAGTGAGATTACGCTACAGAATGCAATTACAGCTTCAGTTCCCAACCTCAGACTTAGCCTATCATCAATCCACACTGCTGTAAATGACCCCATTGTGGCAATTACTATGAGCACATTGGATTATAACATGCTAACTGCCATCACACACCTTTACACCAGCATAAATGACTCCTACCTCACTGCGACTAGCTTGACTGTAATGGATATGAATGGAAACAGACTTACAGTGATAGCTAATGGGAATGCCCAGCAGGCAGCTGCATACATCTATGATATCACCAGTCCCATTCTTCTTAGCTTTACGGTGAACTTGGATAACTGGACACTAAATCTTTCTTTTGACAGGACAGTAGCTGCACAAACATTGGATTATACTAAGTTCCATGCTTACTCTGATGTATTTGGGACTTTGAACCTAACACTAACTAATGGCTCTTTCAATCTGCCATACACCAATATGGTCATCCTCTCAATGGTGCAACTTGATGTTGATAGAATTAAGCTCGTTGATATTCTTTGGAGGTCTGTGAATAATACTTGGCTGCATCTTGACAAAGGCGCTGTGTATGACTGGACCCTCAGAAATCCAGTTAATGTTACTACCATAAGGGCGCTCTCCAGCCCAATTGAGAACGTTCCTCCACATCTCCTCTCATTTACTGTAAATGTAACAAGTGGCATCCTTGTTCTCAACTTTGATGAGCCAGTACGTACTCAAGATCTTATATCAGCAAGGATAACCCTACAGAATGGGACATATAATTCAACTCAGATGTACACTCTTACAATGGGAAGCATTACGCCTAGTCCAAATGGCAGAGTTGTGCAGATAAACATTTCATTTGATGACCTTAATGCTATTAAAGCCTTAAAGCAGCTATATGTCTCATTGCAGACGGCATTTATCAACTTAGATGCAGGTGCAATCAAAGACATGGCAGGTAATCCATCTGCATCAATCACAGGTCTTCAAGCATCCCTCTATGTAAATGATACAACACATCCATACCTTGTTAGCTACACAATTGACATGAACAGTGGAATCATGGTTTTCACATTTTCAGAGACTGTTAGTGTGTCTTCATTCAACATAACTACATTCACATTGCAGGTGAGCAGCAATATATCCTATCAATACACCAATCAATTCCAGACCTTCACAAGCATGACACAAGCAGTCACATCTGACCTTATAAAGATGCTGGATAGCAGGATTGTCAACATCACTATTTCCTTGAATGATCTGAATGAGCTGAAGCGGAAGAGGGTTGCCACAGGTCTTTCCACAACATGGCTAGTGTTCCCAAGTAGTGCTCTTGTCAGTAACAGCTTTCAGTCAGTCTTACCTCTCTTGAATGGGGTCAATGCCAAGCAGCCATCCATGTACACTGGAGATTTAACACCTCCAGAGTTGTTGGATTATTCCATATCTCTAAACAAGGGGACCCTCACCCTCAGTTTCTCTGAAACAGTAGATGCCACAACACTCTCTGTGGCTGAGTTTACACTGACAAACATGGCAAGCAATGGAACCCAGAGTTACACTCTGACCAATAGCAGCCTATATCAGCCATCTCAGCTGTTAGGTGTTGCAGTCAATTTCACCAAAGTTTCCAATGGCACCAACTCAACACTAATCAACATAACATCTACTGTTTTACTTCCACCCAGTCTTCAACCATTATCTACCTTCAATTCTCCCCAAATTACCATCTACTTCAGCTCCTATGACCTCAATGTCATCAAGACTCTCACACATTTGGCAACAGACCTTAACACAACTTTCCTCTCCCTTACTTCCAGTGCTGTTACTGACATGTACAAAAATAATGTGACTTCCATCAGTCCAGGTTATGCTCTTGAAGCTTCTAGTTATCAGGCAGATGTTACTAGTCCTGTATTGCTTCAGTTTGATCTGGATATGAACTCTGGAAATCTCACAATGACTTTCTCTGAAACTATTAATGTGACTTCCTTGAATGTGTCACAGATTACCCTCCAGAATGGTCTGGATCCAACAGCTCCTTGGTTCAAATCTTATGTTCTCAAGTCCTATCCACCATTTCCAAATACAACAGCCTCTTTCAGCACTGATTGGACAACCATTGTTGTTCAAATTGGAATTGATGATTTAGATGCAGTCAAAAACCTCTTGGCTCTTGCTGTAAATACTTCAACAACATATATGTCATATACGAGTACCACCATAAGCGATAATTCCAAAAATAGGATTATCCCAAGACCTCTCTCACAACCTCTGCAGGTCAATACATTCACACCTGACACAACTAGGCCTCAGTTGGTGAGCTTTGACTTGGACATGAACAAAGGTTTGCTTATTTTAACCTTCAGTGAAACAGTTAAAGTTGCAGACTCCCTTTCAGTTGTTGAAATGACACTCCAGTCAGAAAAACAGGCATTGAATAATTCTCTGTTCGTGTACACTCTGACAAATGTGTCATCACCTGTTGATCTTGATAGTCGTGTAGTTATTGTTGTGCTAGGATTTGCTGACCTCAATCAGATCAAGTATCGTAGCCCTCAATTTACAACATCTGTGAATAATACTTTCATTTCAATCACTGATCTAACCGTTGTGGACCAGAGAGGCAATGATGTTATTGAGATACCTGAGAATGCTGGACTTCGTGTACGTATCTACACACCTGATACCACTCGCCCTGTTTTGATAAACTCAACACTGGACATGAACAGTGCCACACTCATTCTCACATTCAGCGAAACGGTAAATGCCTACTCACTGAATGTAGCACAGATATGGATCCAAAATGACACCAGCTCATCTCATGACTATCTCGCTTCTCCACGTGAACTAACTTCATCTATTAATGAAACACACACAACAAGTGACAACAATTATGTCATCAGCATCTCTTTAGGACCTTTGGATAGAAACGAGATCAAGAGGCGCCAGAAGTTGGCCATTTCAATATCAACATCATTCTTGGTCATGACAGCCGCAACCATCTTTGATATGTATGGCAATGCTTTAGTACCCATTGCTGATGGAGTAGCCATAATGGTGGGGCTCTACATTCCAGACACAACTCCTCCTGTTCTGGTTTCATGGTCTATGGACATGAATGTAGGTTCCTTTGTACTCACATTTGATGAAACTGTGAACGCCACAACATTGAACCTCACTGACCTGACATTACAAGATGGTACATTCCGTTTGCTCAACAACTACACTCTGACTGGAGGCTTCTTCACTGTCAATGACAGCACCATCATTCCTGTCAATATTACCCAACCACCAATTGGTACTGGAATCAGTGATCTCAATGAACTAAAGAGGCTCACCATTTGCAGACGAATGGAGGACTGCTTTATTCTGCATCTGAATGCCACTGTGTATGATATGAGACACAATCCTATCCAACTCCGTTCCAATGGACAAGGACTGGAAGTATCCGGATACATTCCTGACACAAATAGACCAAAGTTGCTTTCATTTGAGACAGATCTCACAAAAGAGACTCTCACTTTTTCATTCAATGAAACGGTAAATGCCTCCAGTTTAAATTTTTCTGCCTTTGCACTGCAGGACTTTTTCCATGCTACCTTTTCCTATACATTAACTCATGGTTTGGTGAGTAGTAATGCACCTGTTGTTACCCTCACCTTCTCTTGGGATGACCTCAATGCCATCAAGAGAATCACAGAGATTTTCACATCACAGCAAAATTCTTGGATCACATTCACAGAGTATGCTATTCAAGATATGGCCTTCTTACCTAACAAAGTTATTCCATGTCCAGATGTAATCAGTCCTGCGTACCTTACTGACATCTACTTCACAAAAACATTTATTCCAGACACAGTACACCCCGTGCTTTGGTCGTTTGATCTCAACATGACTAGCCAACAATTGACACTGTACTTCTCTGAGACAGTAAGGGCCTCATCCCTGAGCATCAGCCAGATCACATTGCAGAACCGACAGAACTCTTCTCAAGTCACACAAAAACACACACTACAAATAGGATCACTACCTCTGTTTAGTGTTAGAGATGCCTATAATGGTGACTATCACATACTAATAGTTGATCTTGGACAAAATGATTCGGATATCATAAAGGAATTCCCTGATCTTGCTACCAATGAAAACAATACCTTCATTTCCTTCTCCAGCGTAACAGTAAAAGACATGAACAGCAACCCTGTTGTTCCAATTCCTGCATCTGTTGCTCAACAAGTAAATCACTTTTCTGCAGATGTGATTCCACCAGAGCTGCTATCATTCTATCTGGACAGAGACAATGGTGAACTTGTTCTGACGTTTTCAGAGACTGTAAATGGCACTTCTCTTAATGTTTCAGCCATAACAATTCAGTATGAAGTCAACAGTACTCTGTTCTCATGGAGACTTACATCATTCAGCAGTTTGTATCCAGTGATATATACCAGCAAAAATGGGAGTATTACTACCTCCAACAGCACACAGTTCAATGTCACTCAGACCAATAGTACTACTACCTCCAACGGCACACAGTTCAATGTCACTCAGACCAATACAACAAGTGTTAATGCAACCAGTTATAATATGACTCAAGCTAATGTTACTGGAAGTATCTCCAACGGCACACTGTTGAATGTATCTCACACCAACATGACAAGTGTCAACACAACAGGCCTTAATGTGACTCAAACTAACTCTTCGACTGTCAATGTGAGCATCAGTGGCCTCAACCTCACACTGACTAATTCAACCAGCAATAGCACGTCGCTAAACATTAGCCAGCCGTTTAATGTATTGGCGTACCAGATGAGTTTGCTGCAAGTATTCCAGCCCTTCTACACCCTCACACCAACCATTTACTATCCTATTGTACGCATAATGCTGGGCTTTATAGACAGGAATGCAATAAAGAGCATTCCAAGTCTAGCAACCAATATCAACAACACATATATCTCCTTCACTTCTAATGCAATAGTTGATATGAATGTGAATAAAGTGGTTGCCATGCCAAATATATTGGCTTTGCAAGCAAGCTATGTCACACCTGACACCAGTCCACCACAGCTGGTATTCTTCAGCCTTAACTTGACATCTGAAGTTTTGTCCTTGACATTCAATGAGACGGTCAATGCATCTTCTCTGATGCCCACAACACTGGTGGTACAAAGCAGCAGTTACACAACGTACATCTCTCTGACAGCAAGGTACCATCTCCTTGGAGGTGTGTGGCCACTAACCGACAGCTTCATCGTCAATATTACAATGGAAAAAGAGGATTTGAACAACATTAAGCGACTTACAGCATTAGCTACATCTGCTGATAACACATACCTCTCCTTTCCGAAGGGGCTTGTCAAGGACATGAGTGGCAACCCTGTGATACCATTGTACAACGGCATGGCTCAGCAGGTCAGTGTCTTCACCTCAGACCTGATTCCACCCCAGCTGGTCAGTTTCGGGCTTGACATGAATAATGGTTTGTTGTCCCTAACCTTCTCTGAAACTGTTAATGCCACTAGCTTTGATGTTACCCAGATTGTGATCCAGAGTGGACCATTGATTGGTTTGGACAGTGCCAGGAGGTTGATCTCAGAGTCGCACACCGTGCCTCAATTAGGCCACACAGCAATTATAAATGACCCTGTGATCATTGTGCAGCTTGGACCATCTGATCTCAATAGGCTGAAAGCGACAGATAATATTGTAAGAGGAATCAATGACACCTGGCTCAATCTC
Source organism: Ephydatia muelleri (assembly GCA_013339895.1). Taxonomy (NCBI): domain Eukaryota; kingdom Metazoa; phylum Porifera; class Demospongiae; order Spongillida; family Spongillidae; genus Ephydatia; species Ephydatia muelleri. The sequence goes on along the minus strand of JABACO010000012.1, from coordinate 1,112,553 downwards.
AGCAACTACTTGGTTCAAGACATGAACTCCAATCAAGTTGTTGCGGATATTCATCAAGCAGATTACTTCATTCCTGATAGGACATCGCCTTTCCTCTTGTCATTTAGTGTGAACCTGATTGTTGACCAGATGACCCTTTCTTTCAATGAACCCATCAATGCAACCACTGTCAATTTCAATGCCATCACACTCCAAGATGATGTTACAGCACAGAACAACTATACACTCACAGGGGGAAACATCACAAAGTATAATGACAGTTTAGTCCTCATATTGTCATTCAATGCCCAGGACACAGTCATTTTGAAAATGCAGGCCAAACTAGTCAAGTCTGTCCAAAACACATTCCTTAGTTTCACGAGTGATGCGTTTTATGACACTGCTACCGTTCCTAACCCTGTAGTGCCTCTGGTCAACATGGTAAATGCCACAATGGCCACACACTTCACATATTATCCTGCACCAGGGTTTGTGTCAGTGAAGCCTACAGCTGGCAGGGCAAGTGGAGGGACTCTGGTTGTAGTGAGAGGAAGTAACTTTGGAGCTCTGTGGGGCCAGCCAGGAGCTCGTCCAGTTGACCTCAGGCTGGACTTTGTAACCGCCCTGAACACGACAGTGATTTCACCTGACACTGTCCTTGTAGCAGTCACGCCAAGTCCCAACATATCAAAGCTGGGCACTCCTGTCACCCTCACCATAGTCATCGACCACAGTGCAGTCATGTTGAACGTGACTCGTGCGTACACCTACTTGCTACCACCCATCATTCATAGGGTCTTCCCAACCGCTGCCACAGCGTACGGAGGCACCACCATTACCCTTTATGGACAGAACTTCGGTCCATCAACGAGCACAGGTGATGGCCCAGATGTCAATGTGTTCATCGGCAATGACACCTGCGAGAGTGTAACAGTCGTCGATGCGAATACAATCACGTGCGTGCTACCTTCACTGGAGGTGCAGTGGTACAACGTCACGGTAACAGTCGATACGGTGCCCTACACCGCGATCAACGCCATCAGAACGATCGATCCACCAACAGTCGGCGCCGTTAGTCCTAACTCGGCATTCAGGTACACTCCGACCGCCATCAATGTAAGCGGAACCAACTTCGGACCAACCACGGCCTCTGGGGACGGCAACCCTCTCGTCGTAGAGCTCTCTACGCAGTTCGGCAAGTCCCTCTGCACCAACGTTACCGTGCTGGTCGAAGATGTGCTCCTCACTTGCATAGCCCAGCCCAACCTCTCGCCTGCTAACATCACCGTGTACGTGGACGGTGTCGAATCGGACGACTCTAATGTGACGTTTCTTTATTACGACAACGCCGGAAGCGTATCGTTCAAGGCCGACGTGTTCTTCGTTTCTGAGACACAGATGTACGGCACAGTGACCGTGGTCCGCCACGACTACCCGCCATTCGCTAGTCCTGTCTGGATCACCGTGTGGGCGTATGACGGCACGGCTCTGCCTAACATCCAATTCATCGCGAGCAATCAGACTCTTCTCCTACCGTACAACGAGAACGCGCTGAACTTCTCCGTCTCGATCACCGCAGCCAGCTACGCCATGGGGAAGCTTCGCAACGGAGCTGACGACGATGTGTCCGTAAATCTTCGCATCACCAACGTGTCGCCCGTTCGCGGCGCATGCGATGTGGCTCGGAACCAGTCAGTGCTCGTCATCAAAGCAACTTGCAATGTTCTAAGCGACGTCTGTATCGCAGACTGGAATCTGAACCAGGTCATTTACTACCGTCTCGACGAATTGCCTTAATTCATTTCAGGACAGTGTATTTATGGACACGGATAAATTGATTTGTCTGCATCTCTCTGTATTTTAACTGCACTTAGGCTTTGCGTATATTTATATTGTTTGTAGTGAACTACATTTGTGGAGCATTTACTATTGTACAGTATTTTTTTAATGCAATAAATATATTGAAAGTACAATCTTCCTGCGGTGACGCTCATGCACGCACGCTTTGGCCGAAAAAAACTTGCTTTTCTCTGGTGCCGCAGATTTACGCAGTTTACGTGTACATTGTATGTTCCATCCATTGAAGGCACACGAGCCTCAATATCAGTGATACAACACAGGGGAAAAAAAAAAAATTGATTTTACGATGGTAGTATTTTTGTGGTAATGCAGCGTATATCGTGTGGTAAAACATTGTATATGCGTTTTATGAAATACAACAAAATTGTGCTTTTACTACGGTTGTATTTTTCACAATGGTTATAAATTTTACTATGAATTACAACGTATGTACAGTAAGAGTACATCAAATTTCAACGTTACACGCGGCATGAATGGCAATAGAATACAATCATTGCATTCACGTTTTACAACGTTTTACAACGTTGTACTACGCCTCGTGCCGGGCTTTCCTGTCGTCTCGTACCCAGACCCGCATGCAAATATTCTGCACAAAAATGTGTTTCCCAAAAACGTTCAGTTACGAACCATACAGCAATACAGCAATACACGCACTATAGTATAATGTCTTCTTTCGATAAACCAGCAGTTCTTTTAAGGGTAACCCTTTTTTCTTCCACTAGCCGGTTTCCAACATGTGCCATAATTTCCCTCAACGTGCAGTTCTTCTTTGGTCTTGGAAGCCCAGCACCATAAACTGCTGATACCATTGAAATAAGGCTTGGTTTAGTAGCATGACTCCTACTCCACCATTTTTTGGCAACCAGAACAGCATCATCGTCATCCATGACATTTGCGATCTATTAGAAATGAAAGTAAAACTGGATATATGGAATCCTGAACATACCATGTGTTGGCTATGTAGGAATTCTTTGTTGAGCCTGATCGACCTAGATCTCTGTAGTTCATAGTCAGATCTTTCATCACCACAATCTGCACCATTCAATTCCACACCCTGATGAGTAAATGAGGTGATTGAACTGCATCATATTAATTTGCTCACAAAACACTGTCGACTAAATGTTGTGTATTAATTGGAATGATAATTTCTTACATGCATGCAAAGTGCATACCTCTGATCCTGACAGAGCAGTGCGCCTACTTGTACCTTCTCTCAATCGTAGCTCCATCTGCAATCTGGATGGTGTGATACCTGCTTTGTTGTTGCTGGCTGACTCGAATGTGATGTACTGCAAGGCAAATCACAGAGGTAGAGGTATACTGCACGCGTGCATATCATGTGCATTTTTGAAAAAAAAAATCAAAAAACCTTTTTGACTTGACTGCTTGGTGGGGATGGAACCTATGATAAAGAAAGCAACAGCAATGAAACGCAAGCATGCACGTGTTCAGAATCTGCAACCGTGCAGTGTTGCATACAAAAGGATTTCAGAGCTGTATAGGCAAACAAACATATTGCGCTGCATAAGTTTGCATTGGCGGATTTTTTTCCTTGCTATGATATTTCTTAATTAGAGAGTGCATGCTAGGTATAATTTGTATATCATGCATGCATGTACTATGGGCTATAAATAGTTGTGAGCTCAATGACATCACTGTTACTTTCACTCAGTGCATGCATGTTTAGCGAATAGCTAATATTACTATTGTTTTGTATTAAAAAATTATACTAAAATACAGCAATGATTCGATTAAAAAGGGTCACTAAATGATGCGTATTGAAGAAGTGGACGTAGTGATCTGCTCACTGAGCATGCATGCTTGCAGGTTACTTGATCTGAAAACTTGTGCCATGGATGTACGAAGATTGGCGTAATCCGCGAATGAGCCAACCTTCCTGACCCATGCAGCGTATATATATCCGGCTATAGTTACAAGGTGTACAATACGGTTATTGCACTGTATGGCCACCGTGAGATTATGATAACGCACGACATGTGACCAACGGAGCCCACGCATATGTTAACAAGTCCTGCGTGGGCTGAGCCTTATTAGTTGGACCTTGCTGCTACTGCCTGCTATGCGGGGTTATCGAACCACTGGAGCGTTAATCGTAATAATAGTGGCCTACTGTGCCAGCTGTGTCGAAGCCGCAGGACGTAGTCCGGCGTGTCCCGTGTGGAGCACGGGAGACTGCAAGTGCGGCGACAGCATCGGCGGGATCGTCCGCTGTGACGAAGAAACGGGAAGGGTGTCCGTACACTTCGGATACTGTATGACTCTGATGAACGACAGCGATCCTAGTGAAGGGACTATCGTGGGAAGATGCCCTTTATCGACAATAAACGTGAGTGAGTCGACATATATATCCATTGATTCGATTGACGAAAACAGTTCGATGTGCAGTCCTTACAGAAAAGACGGGCCGTTGTGTGGCAGCTGCGAGACCGGCACGGGCATGTCGTTCACACTAACCGATTACGGAAAGTGCCTCGATTGCACGCAATCGTCGTTTTACAGGGTGTGGGCATTGTTTGCAGCTGTCCAATTGTTGCCTCCCACAGCCATGTTTCTATTCATCTTGTTTGCTCGCATACGAGCTTCGACCCCTATCCTCAATTCCATGGTCTTCTTCTGCCAGATGATGGCCTACCCAAATCCTCTCAACACAATATCCTATGCCGCGGATATAAGCCATGACTACACGAATTATTTATTCCTCCTGTACAACCTATGGAGCATGATGATCGTACTGCCAAACGGGTATGGCGACGTCTGCTTGGACCAGAGCATAACGTTCTTACCAGCCTCTCTCATCAATTATGGTGTGTGCCTGTATGTCTTCACCCTCATGATTGTTATATACTCATGCATCTTCTGCTACAACAGAGGCTACAGACCTATCCGCTGCATGCTTCAACCTTTGTTGAAGTGTGTCACGTGCATCCAGAGTCCGTGGAATATAGAGGGGACACTGATTGATGTACTCATTACGATGGTAGTGCTAATGTATTGGAGAGTGACCATGATCACGGTGGGGATCTTGCAGCCCACGGCGGTGTACGGTAGCAATGGCAAAGAATTGTGGATTGGGCACTATTTCGAAGCATCCCAAAAGATGTTTGATGTAAACAACCAATTAGAAATAATAACAACTCTTTTTGCCATAGTTGTTCTAGGAATCTTGCTCTTCCATCCAGTTTTGCTTGCTTGTTACCAGTTCAGATTTCTTCATATCTTCCTCAACAAATGCAGCTGTCGTCGTGTCAGGTTGCTCCAGTTGTACACAAAGACATTTGCGGATTCCCTGCAAAATAGCTTCAAAGATGGCACCAATGGCACACGTGACTATCGCTTTTTTGCCTCATTTTATTTCCTGATGCGTCTAGTTGGAGCATACATATATATCACTGAACCACTTTGGAGCTCGATTGTGCTTTCGATCCTGTTCCTCATTCTTCTTCTTCTGGTATGTTGGTTTCAACCTCATAAGCTGGCAGTACACAATTTCTTGGATGGTCTAGTGTATGGCTTGTTTGTGCTCATCCATACCCTCCACACAGCTATTCAGCTGGAGTGGAATGTCAGTGATGACCTCTACTCCACCGAACAAGAGACAGGGATCACGCTAACATTTTTCAAGATCACCATCGCTGTTGCCTTCACTATTCCTCTGGCATACTTCATCATGCACATATTTTATTGGGTGGTAATCAGGTGTCGAGTTATTCAGAGGGGATTTGAAAACACCAACATTTGTTGCAGGAATAACAATAACTTGGAGTTCTACACAGAGAGTGTGCAGGTGGATCGTTACCAAGCACTGTACCCATCCAGTACAGCAGTGGATACTGTAGGTATGGATCAGAGGGCAAGAGACCCAATCAGGCAACCTTCATCAAGATACGGAACAGTGACACTTTAAGTAACTTCATTACGTCCGCTACAGACTGTACCACTAGTTGTGTTCTAGATTGTGTGCGTGCTCCATTCCGTCCTCTTACCCCATCCATGTCTGAATTGTGCACCTGCTGTGATACATGAAATGCGTACTCTAATGTCTAGTTCATCAGCTAACTCTCCTACATAGGTCAGACATATTAAGCCCACAGACTTCTGGCTCGTGAAGAATGAGCTCAGCTATATAACATAAACTAGAATGGGTCTTAATAGTACTGCCAACCTGAACTAGAATAACAATTTAGAATGTGGGATAATTTGTGTATTTTGTAAAAGCTATTGATCAGATCAGCATCCCATATAAGTCATTTAAAAGTCATTCTCAGTTAACACTGGTTAATGATATGGTGTTTCACCCCCTCCCCTGCCACATGCCCCTCCCTTGCCACATGCCCCTCCCCTGCCACATGCCCCTCCCCTGCCACATGCCCCTCCCCTGCCACATGCCCCTCCCCTGCCACATGCCCTCCCCTGCCATGCCCCTCCCCTGCCACATGCCCCTCCCCTGCCACATGCCCCTCCCCTGCCACATGCCCCTCCCCTGCCACATGCCCCTCCCCTGCCACATGCCCCTCCCCTGCCACATGCCCCTCCCCTGCCACATGCCCCTCCCCTGCCACATGCCCCTCCCGTGCCACATGCACAACACACATGCTCAGCTTCCTCAAATGAATGGGAATTCTGGATCACCTGGCCACCATGAGGGAGAGACCCTGTGCAGTGTCATAATTTGTTGCGAGATGTATTTGCTGAATCTCATCACTTGGCACACTGATTGTAAAGTAGAAGTAGGCCAGACCTGCAGATGTTCTCGTCCACCAATGACATGAGACCAGCAACAATTGACTCCCAATGATCTCGCTGCTTAATTCATATTCTTTGTCTGAAGCAGTAGCACAGTGATGCCAAGTGTGAAGTGATGGGTGTGTGCATTTCTTTGATGCGCATGGGGACAAGAGCTGTGAAGTTTTAGCTTTGCTCAGTTGGTGTCTAGACTTGCTGTCACCTGGTCTGGATTGAGCCCCAATGAACTGTTCTGCCCATGTCCTGCCCTGCCCTTGCTTTTTGTTTTATGTTTGTCAGTTTGTTGAGTGTTCACAGCTGCTCTGTATATAATTAAATAAATAAAAAACAAATTGAATAACCAATTACAATGCAAGTTAAATCAAGAGAACTAAAACTAATTATACTTCTGGATAAATACAATTTTTAAATGTAATTTAGGCATACTGATTGTGTTAAAGCGAAGTTCATTGTTGCAATTGTTATACCCGTAGAGTTATGAAAATCAAACTAATTAACAAATTGAACGCCAAACTTTAAAGCTTTGAGCAACAAGTAACTCGTTATCAATCAATTACCATTTTTGAGCTTAACTTGTTTAGGGGCTGATAACTGAAGTCTTAAAATAGCTCATAACCTTATTTTACTTGAATACTTTTCAGATGCGTTTATTTAATTTACACTATTTCGTAAACTAACTTAGATTTCAGGAGTGAGTAATCGTTGTTTTGTTAATTTTATTTTTTTAAGTATTCAGAAACATCTGGTATAACTGCTAGAGACAGTACAACGCAATACACAATGCAGCACAAAATGTTAGTACTTGCCCGTAGGACGACGTCTTGCGGGTTAACCCCGAAAATTAGGGGCTAACCCCGTACATATTTGATGTCAAAATTCGTGGTTCATTTTCGTAATTTAAAAAATCTACCGATTGTAAGAGCAAACAGACAACTTATTTGGCACTTACCATTGACGGGTGTTTGCGGCCATATATTTTGTGGACAGTAGGTTTATAACCCGAAATATTGAAATGATTACGTATTCCCTTAGCAACGTCCTAGACAACCAGAGCCAAGAAACGTAAGCCCCCTCCCTGTACAAAAACACCAGCGCCATTTAAAACTAAAGAAGTATCATCTTTCTACATACACTGCGTTTCTCGTCTCACAGTTTTGACGCTACGGCAAGTTATGGCTCCTGAAAGCGGGTAACCCTCGACGTACCTGTCCACTTTGAAGTAAGTTTATCACGCTCCCGACAGTCTGGGAAGGAACTCCTAAAGTACTACATGAGCTGGGCCGTTATAGTTTCTATTGGATTATGTACAGTTATTTCATACATGTACTTGTACACGCATGCACGTTCAAAGCGTACCTAGCTCCTCTTCAATGAAACTGTTATCATATATTCGGTGGCACTGGCCTAGCAGGGTGAAGATGTTTGTAAACTTCATGCATGCCTCTTTGGCTGGTGTTATTAGTGTAGGGCACTTAATTGTAACCTCTACCATGGAGCTGCACAAACTCTTGATGTTTGCTGGCTAAGTAGTATATGAGCTACAACAACTGAACTAAATTTATATAGATGATTCTAACCTGTAGTGTCATGTGGATGTGGTTACCAACAAACACACCACCAAAGTCGTTGCACTTTGAAGGATTGGATGGCTTCATCTAATCCCTTCACAAATGGACCATCATGAAAGGCAAACTCCTTGCTAGTAACTTTGGTGGGTATGATAGCTATTTCCATTTTCTGTGTTAGGGTGTTATAATCATTTAAATCAGTGTTTGTTTAATCCTTACCATTTTCTCCACAGACTGCCTCCTGTCCAGGGCATGCCTGATAAGGATATCCGTAACAGGCCTGTCCTCCCGATATGCCACCACTACGTACTTGACAGCTTCCTCTAAAGCTGCCAAGGAGTCTTGGGCTTCAGCCAGCTTAGCCTTGGCCACCTGCAGCTTGTGCAGCTCTTCAGTGTACTTTGTGAAGGAGGATGAGCTGCTGCTTTCTTCCTGGTATGTGTACGCCAGCTGCAAGTCAAACTGGTGGCAAGTGTCCTCCAGCAGCCTGAACAGCTTCATGAAGACACCCTGTGTCATATGCAGCCCTGGTATATAGCCTCCACTAAGAAGCGCCCACACACTCTGTATCGCTCTTCGACTTTCTTTGCGTGTATCTCCATTCTAAAATACTGAAATTATTCATAAAAACTCCTGCCTCATTCTGAGGTTTAAAAAAAAGTTGGCTATTTATGAGCGATATGTATATACTCTCCTATGTGTGCTGATCATTATATTACTCGCTCACAGATTTCTACGGGTCGGTTGGTCCGCAAAGACCGCTCAAGTACACCCCATCTTTTCCCGCCAAAGTTACATTGATGTGGAAACGGGCTGCGCAGAACCATTCATAATAAATGTAGTCCTTGTGCAATTATGGCTTATGTATAGCTGTGGTAGAGTGTTTTCATGAGCATTTTCTCTCCTCGGAATGTCATAAGACGAGTATGATATGTGCTCGCAAAAACAGATATCGCATAATGAGATGCGGCTAGATATTTTTTTGGTGGCTCGTACTAAATTACGGTATCGCTTCATTATCCAACCTACTGTCCGGCCGCAAACACCCGTGCATTCGAGAATACGTAACTGTTATGAATGGTTATAAATCAAATGTTTGTGCTAACCAGAGTTAATGTACGCGCGCGGTATTTCTCGAAATATTGAGATACATTATCGCTGATATAAGGATAAAATAAAAGATAATTGTATCATGAAATGCAGTCATCTCTTAGGCAAAGGTAGATAACCAAACATGGTAATTGGTAATCTTCCACTGATAGTTTAGTTGCTACAAATTCAAGCGTTTACTATTCGGGGTTAACCCCTTAATTGTAGAAGTAAACCCCGGACCGCAAGACATTAAAGAATGGAAAACACTTCCGACCCTGAAAAAGAATGCACGTTTGTTCGCAACATGGTGATAATGCAGCTTTTTTTAATTATTAATTTTTTTTGGGCAATACGTAATAATTATTTCAGCAGTCATTTGAGCACGCATTGACAGTTACGTCTGCACAATTCACTGGTGTGCATGCAGTGCGCTTACAGATATGGCAACTACTCTCCGTTTACGAAGACCGCAGCTCTGCGTGGCCGCAGCTGCTTTGATATTTATCCTTGGGCTGCTATTTGCCAGCAGGATGAGGCGGCCTCTTTCCAGTCTCCATCTACATGGCACCACGACAGCGAACACTGCTCGCGACCGATATGATGTGTCATTGCAAAACTGCACAGCTGTTTCCAAATGGATAGTAACGACGTCCAATGCAATCAACCCGCCAGAAGCTGTCCACATGATTCTCAACTCAGCAGAGGACTGGTGTGTATTGGTTCTCGGTCAAGTGGCGAGTCTCATGTACGACTTCTCGTGGACTAACGGTTCAACACATCTTATATATTTACCTTTCGAAGCACTGTCGTTACTGCCGTATAAATTAGCAACGATAACGTCCCTCAACATAAAAAATATTGGTTACCTATACGCCATCGCCAACGGAGCAAGAGTGGTTTTGGATCTGGAAGATGGCATCGTCCCTATTCGAGTTGGCCACACCTATCTCCCTCTGCAAGCTGATAAGAGAGAGTATCAGTGTCCTAATCTCGACGAAAAAGAAGGTAAGAGATCTTGGCAATATTGATCTCTGTAATTGCATTAATTAAAAAGAAAGTATACAGGCTCAATTAACGGGCTGATATGCATCACTCCGTTCACGCACATGCACTGTACGCACACCTCTACAGTACGTACATCATAATTATAATCCCATAAAATAGCAAATGTTTTTATTTAGCAGAGTGTTATCTCACTGCCTGCCAGACTGATATCCACCGATGGTAGTGAATGGGATTGTTAAATTTAATTGTTATCCTGTGTATGTACATCAGTCAGAGGTCTATATGTACGTGTAGTTATGTGTACCTGCCTTTTACGAGGAGAAAAGGTTCTTTTAAATTACACAAAAGACACAAGAGCATTGCATTAACCCTGTGGACTCTCGATACATTGCCGCCCGGATACAGTTTACAATATATTCATTTTGCTGTAACAGCACATGACTTAGTCTCAGATGAAAATGCATGTATGTTTTTACTTGTTACATTTAGGCGTGCAGTGTATATAAATGAATATTTTCCCATTTCCACGCAGCTATAGTAATGTATACTTGACTGTATGCATAATGATTTTGGCGGTGGCAATAAATAGTTTCGTTTGTCAGCATACATTCAATCTACTAATATAATTGTGGCTGGCTTTAAAAGTATCTTAAAGTGACCCGGAATGTGAACTGTTTGACAAATGCGACCAGACAAACAAAACTAAACAAAACAAAAACACGGTAACAAATGAACTTGAAATGATATTGTGAAACAGATGATACTGAATGTGCTTTATGTTGTGCATATATGGAAAGATTTCAGCTTACGCAATAAATAAGGACAACTACACACGAAGGTCAATCAATCAATTACACATCAAAACCAGACATGATGCCTTTTGCAACACACAGCAGGTTGACATTCGTTAGATAACCATGAATGAAATTCACCTAATAATATTAATGCATATGTATATGAAAGAGTTCTGAATGGAGTGGAATGATTGAAACAGCACAAAAGAATTTAACCAGTTCAGATTTGACGCAGTATATTGGTGACTATATGTACATCCCATTGCATGCAACACGGAAGCATTTGATGATGTGATCTCTCTAGCTACCTCCATGTTTCATTCAGCTGTGTATAAGAAAATGACAAGTAATAATTTTAATAACATTTCTTTCAAGAACCAAACAAATAATTTAAATTTCTATCACTCTTTGTAAAAAAAGGTAAGATATACACTGAATTGTTTGAGTAAGCAATATGTAAACACATTATTCCTTTAATCAGGTGGTGTTATATGGAATCCCTATCCTCACTTTGGTGGACAGGATATATGGCCCAGGGGGTTTCCACAGTCCAGTTCTGCACAACCTGATACCCAAATGGGGAGTACTTCCTGCTATCCAATCATTCAGCAGTATCTTTCTCAATCTCATCCAGATTTGGATGCATCGTATCTGATGCAAAATAAAAACTATGAAGGGTTTAAAAGTGTTGCAGCTTCAGCTCTGGTCATCCCTAGAGGTGTATTTGCTCCCTACAATTCCCTCAGTACAATTCATCAATATGAAGCCTTGTGGTCACTTCTTCTTCCAAAGACTGTGCACAAGAGGGTAGCTGATATATGGAGGTCTTACATAGCTCAATCGCTATTCTATCTCATCCCTGATGCTTGCCTAATGTTCACCCCTCCTGCAGTAACAGGTCACATCACAGAATCACCTAGCTATGAGGATGAACTTCCTTTGTATACAAACTCGTCTTATGTGGTGAATTTACTGATATACCATCCTATGTCGTTTGATACATTTGAAGAAGCATTGCTTGGCATCTATGAATTGATGTACCAATCACACATATTGGGTAAGGATGATGTAACATTATTGGGACACTGGATAAGCGACCTGAAGTTAGTTGGTTATGAATTTCCAAAGCTACCAAAGAAGGCCTCTTTATGGACAAAGAACGTTCATCTGTGTATAATGTTCAACTGGGGATCAACAGAATATAGAACAAGACTGCTATTGTCATACTATATGCGTTTCTTTGACGCCATCACATTATTCGTGGAAGGAGAACATGTAAATCACACCTACATACACTCCCATATTCAAGTATTTCACGTAAAAACACGGAACGGGATTTTGCAGCAAATAAGTTTGGAACTGTGTATCAACCAAGTAGTCCCCAACACAGTCAGCCATTTGTACATCTCCGATGACATGTTCATCAATATTACAAAAATGAGTGGACTTTACTTATCAAAAATATGGTTTATACCCCTATCGGTGCACACCTTTGGAGATGATTCGACGTTTCACGATGGATGGAACTGGTGGGGTTATTCATTTAATGGTCACAGTACGCAGTACGAACGATTCGTTATGATAGTGAAGAGACTTCCGCAAGATTTGAAACAGGTCTTGATTGATAAAGTAGGGTTTCCTAATCGTATCCATGGCCATGCTGTAGCTGACATTGTGCACATACCAAATCATTATGCAAGTGACGTAACGAGGGTTTTGAAGCACGTCAATTCTGTAACGGATCTGTTCTGTGAGATTGCTGTTCCATTGGCTGTGGATATAGCTCAGCCTATTGGTCGTGAAGAGATGGAGGATGGTAATCTGTGGGGGTGGCAGCGAACCCAGTCTCCTCTTGTCCAAAGTTTCGTTGACACACGATACTACATGCATGCGATGAAATTGAGCACCAGATATGGAGCCGATATATGGTGCAAAAGTATGAACAATCAGCTGAGCCTGTTAGTTTAGATGGACATGTGATTGCACCTTAATTGTTTTTGAAAACGTATGTCCTAAACAAAGTAATGAAACCACCATACTGAATATACGAACTAAGACTGCATGTACATGCACATAGCAGCAGCAGCAGCTGATGAATTGCAGCACGTTGCAGGAGAGAATTTAGGGGTCCCAGATTGCCCGTATAATACATGTATTTTCATTCAAGTGTTGTCACATCGGGCCGCATCCTTATAAGCAGCAGTTAAACATGTGTGTGTGTGTGTGTGTGTGTGTCCAATTTGTCCCGACCCCTCTTCCCCATCTACGCTTATGTTTTACGTCCAATTTGAAAAAACATTCGAACAATCGTTGTACATGTATTCAATACAAAGAGAAGAGCAAAACACTTACTGCTGAGTGCTGAACATGCAAACGTGCATATGTTTTCGGCACTTCTAACGGTCATGGTAATGCGATTATAGTGTCCCATTCCCTGACACGGTAACGAAGACGTATTACGTACGTCCAAACGAGGGCAAGAACTTGATTGAGGTTGGCAAAGTAAGCTTTAGGTGGAATGACTGTCGTTTTAAAGTTGGAGAGCTAGTGTAGAGCTACTGCTCACCGTTAATAATTTAATTGGATACAGTATTTCATGCAGTGCGCATTTTGGGTACATGTACGTGTGCAGTATGTCAGGTGGCGGCATAATCATATTACAGTATGGCAGGTGATAGCACTATATGCTTTTGCACGACAAAATGTAATGAAGAATTGCTTACAGATGCAAAGTGGTTTGGGGGCGGCATAGACGTTTAGACTGGGGTACAGCGCTAGCGCTCTCGTAAATAATCCCTCTAGCTGACATAAGAGGGGGGCATCTCACAAATACAAGAGAGTTTTGTTGGCATAATCTACATACAAAAGCGGAGGTAAGGCGTCACAATATTGCATTAATAAGTAGCAGACAGCGTTGCGCGGCAATAACATTTATCGAAGGGACCGATGCGTATGTCACAGCTTGCCCACAGGTGTGGGACACTTAAGATTGTTGCACTGATACGTAGCATTCGTGTGGTGATGCCTTAATGATAGTGTACATTTTTTCCCCGTCTCCCTCTCCTCCCTCCTCTCTACTGCATATTAACACATCTCTCTGAGGAAGACCATTATCGTATTCTGGTGTGGTGAGATGCATCGGCTGTGTACTGCAATGAGGATTGGTTGGCTTTCATGAGCTGACCTTCTTATGTTTGTGTGTGTGTGTGCATGTGTGTAAGTGTGGGGGTGGGTGTGCATGTGGGGATTGTGCATTAAACCAATCTTTGGCAAAATTCTCTCTGTAAAACAGTCTATTGCAAGATTTGGTGGACATAATGTGTAATATGCGAGACACGTACCGGGGAGCATGACTTCAGCGATTGGGAGCAACTTTTAATCACCTTGCTGCATGAGGTACAAGGCCTCAACAGTAACGCACCATTAACTGCTATATGTTAGCCACCCCACGTGCTTACATAAAAGAAGCCTTGAAGGCTTTCCGGTGAGTTCCCGCTACTAGAGGTGCAATTGATTGTGCCTTGTCGCACTGGAACACCTGTAGCGGCGATGTACATGTAATCCAACCGCTGCTGTGACGTTGCGGGCCTGGGTATGAGACTAGGGTTCGACCCTACATGTATATGTATGAACGTCAACCGACGATCACGACAAGACGCAGTGGCGGTGTCACAGGAGTACGCGTCCCCCGACGTACGCGTCCGGCCGGACTCGGGGTCCTAGGATACTAGGTCCGCCGGACAACCAGTCCTAGGAGCCACTGTCCCCCCGGACAACGTATTCTAGGATAGTATGTCCCCCCTTAGGAGTAGCTGTCCCCCCGGACAGCGTATACTAGCACAGCGAAACCGCTATCCGGAGACGGGTTGCAACGGTGCCCCGTCACTTTCGATCAAGACGGACTTCCACGTAAATTTCACGGAAACGTTTAGTGACGGTATCCGTGTATTTATGAACGTGAATCGACGAACGCTACCGCACGGTACCGCGTCCTCCACTATTATTGACGCATGGTCACGTGATACAAGTAACTCCTTCCGAATTCAAAAAATGAGCGGCAAGTGACGTTACTGTCACCACTGCGGGGAATACGTGTGTAGATCTACATTTATTGAACACCAAATGCTAGTAGAGTCGTTATCCAAAGCTGATAGTTCTCTTCAAGCTAAACAACAGCTTCCTGCGGAAGGTATGTACGTATCGTATATCATACACGTGCACCGATTATGTATGCATATGCGCAGCTGCATACTCGATTCGCGAGATATAGCTAGTGCTGAGCGGTAGCTATTAGCAGCTAATTGTATCCTTTTTTGTTATACAGACGTACCGGGTACCGGTACTATGGCAGACAGGAGAGCATATAGA
Source organism: Ephydatia muelleri (assembly GCA_013339895.1). Classification (NCBI taxonomy): domain Eukaryota; kingdom Metazoa; phylum Porifera; class Demospongiae; order Spongillida; family Spongillidae; genus Ephydatia; species Ephydatia muelleri. The sequence goes on along the minus strand of JABACO010000012.1, from coordinate 1,097,123 downwards.
ATACCTCTCCGGCTCTGAGTCAGATTCGTCATCAAGTAAAGAATCTTTACAGCAAGGACTCCATAACTATAAATGGCACCAGTTGCCTGTGTGTGTATGTGATGTGTGCCTCTGTGTGAGATGTGTGCCACTGTGTATGTGTGCCTGTGTGTTGATGTGTGCCTGTGTCAATGTGTGCCTCTGTGTAATATGTAGCCTTAGTGATGAGTGCCTCTGTGTGATATGCACCTCTGTTTATGATACATGTGTCCCTGTGTGTAATGTGTGCCAATAAGTGTAGCCTGTGTGTGATGTACACATACCTCTGTGTGATGTGTTCCTGTGTGTGATTTGTGATGTACACGTGCCTCTGTGTGATGTGTCCCTCTGCTCTGTGCGTGATGTATGCCTCTGAGTAATGTGCACTTGCCTCTGTGTGATGTATTGCTGTGTGTGATGAGTGCCCGTGTGTGATGTTTGCCTCTCTGTAATGTGTAGCCTTATTGATAAGTGCCTGTGTGATGTGTTCCTCTGTTTATGATGTGTCCTTGTGTGTGATGTGTGCCAATGTGTAACTTGTGTGTGATGTGTGCCAATGTGTAACTTGTGTGTGATGTGTGTCAATGTGTAACTTGTGTGTGATGTGTGCTTGTGTGTGATGTGTAACCTTAGTGATGAGTGCCTGTGTGTGATGTGTGGCTGTGTGTGATGTGTGCCTCTGTGTGTGATGTGTGCCACTGTGTGATGTGTGCCTGTGTGTGTGATGTGTACCTGTGTGTGATGGTGCCTATGTGATGTGTGCTTGTGCCTGTGTGAGATGTGTGATGTGTGCCTGTGTGATGTGTGCCTATGTGCGATGTGTGCCTGTGTGTGATGTGGCTGTGTGTGATGTATGCCTGCATGTGATGTGTGCCTGTGTGTGATATACACATGCCTCTGTGTGATGTGTGCCTCTGTGTGATGTGTGCCTATGTGTGATGTGTGCCTATGTGTGATGTGTGCCTGTGTGTAATGTGTGTAACCTGTGTGTGATGTGTGCCTGTGTGTGATATGTGCCTATGTGTCATTTGTGCCTGTAGCCTTAGTGATGTGTGCCTATATGTGATGTGTGATGTATGGCTGTGTGCTATGTGTGTCTGTGTGCATACCTCTGTGGGATGTGTGCCTGTCTGTAATGTGTGCCAATATGTGTAACTTGTGTGTGATATGTGCCTGTGTGATGTGTGCATGTGTGTGATGTGTGCATGTGTTAGATGTGTGCCTCTGTGTGATATGTAGCCTTCGCGATGAGTGTCTATGTGTCTGTGTGTGACATGAGCCTGTGTGATGTGCGCCTGTGTGATGTGTGCCTCTGTGTGTGCCTGTGTGATTTGTGCCTATGTGTGATGAGTGCCTGTGTGATTTGTGCCTGTGTGTCATTTGTGCCTGTGTGTGTGTATGCCTGTGTGTGATGTGTGCCTGTTTGTGTGATGTGTGCCTGAGTGTGATGTGTGTCTGTGTGATGTGTACCTGTGTGATGGTGCTTCTGTGTTATGTGTGCCTGTGTGATGTGTGCCTCTGTGTGTGATGTGTGCCTGTTGATGTGTGATGTGTGCCTGTGTGATGTGTGATGTGTGCCTATGTGTGATGTGTGCCTCTTTATTATGTGTGCCTTTGTGATGTGTGCCTGTGTGTCATTTGTGCCTATGAGTGATGTATGCCTGTGTGTGTATGTGTGCCTGTTTGTGTGATGTGTGCCTTTGTGTGATGTGTGCCTGTGTGATGTGTGCCTGTATGATGTGTGCCTTTGTGATGTGTGCCTGTTGGTGTGATGTGTGCCTGTGTGTGATGTGTGCCTGTGTGTGTTTGTAGCCTTAGTGATGAGTGCCTCTGTGATGTGTGCCTGTGTGATGTGTGCCTGTGTGATGTGTACCTGTGTGATGGTGTCTCTGTGTTATGTATCCTGTGTGTGTGTGCCTCTGTGTGATGTGTGCCTCTGTGATGTGTGCCTATGTGTGATGTGTGCCTATGTGTGATGTGTGCCTATGTGTGATGTATGCCTTGTGTGATGTGTGCCTGTGTGTGATGTGTGTGTGGCTGTGTGCAACATTATAGAAGTACTTCGTTCATTCTTTACATATGTAGGGATAAAGGATTATGTCTTCCATCCTCACTCAAACTAAAACTGATTCCATGTACATGTTGTATGTTCTGCATTCTTGTATTGGACCTTAATGAATCAATTTCAAGGCTGATAAAAGATTTAAATCGCACATACATGTACTGGACTGTTACCTCATTGCCATGGCAACACATCGCATACCAATAACAAGCGGTATAAGCTCGCTAATTGCAATTGATTGACAGTTGCTGGTTAATTCAACTATAACTGTCCCTTGACCAATTCACGTGACTATTTTAATAATAGGTTTTTGGCGGGGAAACAGTGGTGTAGCCGATGGATGTTACCTATTTTATCGCAATCTATTTTGGCGCCAAAGTACAACGTGCATCAGCGCAGCAAAGAGCACGATATGGTAAGCGTTTCGCTATCGGCCTTTGTCCTCCTCTATAGCAACTTTCAGGTTCAAAGATTGGCGTGGAACTTATGGATCCGAATAAACTTGTTGATTCGCCACATACTGATGATAAGACATGAGTGCTGCGTAAGTGCCATTTTTGGGGTGTCGAAGATATCACAACCACTTTTCTTCCATCTACAGGAATAGGTTGTAACGCGAACACATATTAGTAGGTGTAACGTATTATTGGTACGTTATTTAATTGTATTTCCTCTACCCAGCCACCTTTATTTTTTTTGGCTTTGGAACGCAATGAGGTATGTCTTTTTTCCTCATCTGTGACTTTTTACACAAGATGAACGTTTGATGACGTGAGTGGCTCCACGTTTGTGCCAGTGTCATCGCGCGCAGATTGTCAATACCGGCGCAAATGTGTAAGCAAGTACTTCTGTGGTTCATGCATTCATGATTGATGCTACACATAATTATCTTTCAACAGAACGGAATCCGGCTTTTTGCCTAATGTGGAGACCAAGCAAAACTGACACTTGCTCTTCCTTTTTATATGCATTTGTATTTGTATATGGTTTTTTGAAGAACTAACCCTGAGAAAAGTGAATGGGATGGTGCACGTATACGATAAAGCTGCATGGATAGAAAGTAGAAGCGGTACCGCTGTAATACCGGTAGCCAGAAATCCAACCTTACGTACCGACGGTACGATGCGGTAAAAAGCGAACCGCCTTTAACCGTGGATTTCCCGGACTGACGGATTATAACGTTTAAAGACGTGACAGAGCGACGGAGGGGAAGGACGTTGCCGTCCACTCTCCGTCCACAGACGGACCGTTGGTATTGATATCAACGGTATCCGCCTACATCTGAGTGACGGGTAAGGTCACGTGATGAGACGTTACCGTCTCAATGCAATGGTTTCGCTGTGTAGGATAGCATGTCCCCAATATAGCATTATTTTCTTTTCACTTATCACCAAGTCTAGTCTAATATATATACTAGTTAATGGTATTATTGTAGCATTTTCCTATATATAGTCATTGTACCCAAAAGTATAATTCTAAACTGAGCTAGCTACATGCACATGCATGGTATGCTATATAGCATCATAGTCAGGGTAGTATAATAGTTCTTTAGTAGTGGTGTTTCATGTAGTTATAGTTCTTTGTTTTTGTTATAGTGTTGTATATTAATAATAATTATAAAGCTTATCAAGGTTTTCAATATAGATTATACATGTACCTATAGCTTATCGTGGTTTTTAATAGATTATTAAATGATATATCTGATCATACAACATGTCAGTGATAAATACATGAAACAAGTATACATAAAAAATAATGTTCAGTTGGGCTGACATTTTTTACAATTCCATTTGTATTTTTTATTGTTCCACGCTTCTTTTGGAATGGATATGTCACATTCTTTGTGGAACCATTCTTTACAAGAATCGCACTGAATCATTAATCCAGCATCTGGCATCCTACAATAGCACCTCACGTGTACGCTCTTTTTTTGTGCTATAGCACGACTACTGATTGGATGAGCTGAAGCAGGAAATGGAGTTTTGTAAACAATTTAAGAGATGTGGACGCATCAGTACTGCACTATAGTTCCTTTTACACACGTCTTGACCAGAGCATAGATCTACGGCAAAGGCAATGGCATATAGGTTGCAGTCAGAATGATTGGTTTGCTTCACAGTATCCATGAAATGAGATGTACCTCATCGTTAGGTGTACATAGAATTGCACATATTTGTTCAATGATAAAACTATTGCAGGTGTCATAAAGACTATCGAAAACATTCACGTGGCCAGATGCCAATCCAATGGTCGAAATAGTCACCCAATGATCTTCTCCATTGTGTAGAATTTGAATGAATTCTCTCATTACATTGAATCTTAAATTATAAGCCAAGGTTGTAGCTTGAAATCCCGGTCGGCCATATTGGCTATGGAGAAGGAACTGTAAAGCATTAATCAAGCACATCATCTACCCACTTGTAACTCTCCAGGATGCATCTGTGTTCTTCATAGAGCTTAACATCTTCCACTTCCATCCATTGTTTACGACATCTAACCTTTCTGGCTTTCTTTATCGGCTTCTCTTCATCACTGGTTTTCTTACTTTGTTGTTTCTCCTCATCACAATCATTCACGCTAACTTTTGCTTCATTCGTTCTACAATTATCAGGTCGTAATTTAATGAATCCAGAGGCGCAAACATTCAAATCTGGCTTACTGGCTAAGTTTAGGCTGTCAAGAACCACACCATCTTTATTGTACATCTTTCTTGTCTCCATAACCCACTGACAGAATGCATCAATATATCAATATTTTTAGGAAAATTTTTTTTGCCATATCTAATAATGGTCTTAATACTAATGCCACTGGATTTGAACCAACACTCCAGAAGTTGAAGAGACTCCACTGGATAGAAACTTCCATTAATGTCATGCATTCTGAAATGATCAAACTCTTCGGAAAGTTTTTCATTCATTATTACAAACTGCCCTCCGCAGAAATCTCTTAAAGGTGCTTCTTTATTATATGCACGATGAGTCAGCCAGTGCTCTACAATAAGATCCTTGTTCAAGGCATATTCACCAGCTTCAGAATTTAATCCACTTGTCTAAAAAAAAGTAAAACGAAGTAAGGTAATATTTTATACCGGTGTACTTAGGAAATACATTTACGAGTATATAAATTTACATAACGTACATAAAATAACATGTTAATTACTGAATAACTTACATCAAAGTCATCATCATCTTCTGCTGGATTAAATGCAAGTTCATTGGCACCTGTTCGCCATAATCGAAACAATTGTGGTGAAAACAATTGCTCATGAAGCAGTTCACGAGTAGAAATTTCACTGCCATAGATTTTTTCATTGTGAGAATCAGTCACACCTATGGCCAGTCTCTCTTTGCTTGCACTTTCTTCATTGTGAGATGCAGTAAAATCCTGTTCAATTTTGCTTGCTATCTCCTCGTCACTAGCACCAGCATGAACCTGCCCTAGATCACTAGCAGCTTCATGAATTTGCCTTTCTTCATATGTTTTCAACTGGATTGAATTATATAAATTTTTTAAAACCTTGCCGTGTTCAATCTTTAATAAATACAACGCCTTATCACACACTTCAGCTATTGTAAAAGGGCCTGTCCACTCATTGTCCATTTTCCCTCCTTTTCGAGAAAGCTTTCTCATATTTCTTAAAAGAACTGGGCTTCCTAGTTTGAATTCTGCCTTTGCATGCTTGCGGTCATAGTAAAGCTTTTGTTTAGCTTGAGCATTTTCAATGTTAGATGCAACTTTCATAAAAGTCTCAGTGCGTATCATATCCAGCCTTGCAGCATGCCTCTGAGCTTCACTTTCAATTTCTGGGATTGCATGCCATTATCCACATTACTGGTGTGTAGCTGGATGGGTAATACTGCTTCTCTACCGTACATAAGAAAAAAGGGTGTGTATTTAGTTGTAGCATGAACACTTGTACGATATGAGAAAAGAACTGATTCTAAGTGTTCGTCCCAGTCATCTTGATCAGCATTAATATATTTAACAAGCGACTTTGTAACAGTTTGATTCAGTCTTTCGTCAAGTCCGTTGGTTTGCGGTGGTATGCGCTTGCAATACGATGCCAGTTCCCATCAGTAAAAAAAGCTTCTCATTTAGTGCATTTACAAACTCACGACCCTGATCTGAAATGCATACTTTAAAACAGCCAAACCTAGCAATTAGGGAATAAATGAAATTGGCTATCCCTTCAGCACATTTGGATGGAAGAGCTTGAGCTTCGGACCATTTTGAAAAATAGTCTGTGCATGTTACTAGAAACCTGACAGAAGATCACAAAATGGCAATGTGAGGATAAATAATGACAAATATCAGTGCTGTTTAATTATCAACGTACACACTGCACAAAAACATACCGTAGAGTCCCGGATACAACACCCCCTCCGCCCTCCATGGAGAAAATGGAATGTTTTTTCACACGAGCATATCTCCATCACCATATTAAGCGCTAGGACTAACCAATTATGTTGTTTGAGAAATAAAAGTTTGTTGAATATTAATTTTATTATAAGTAACTACTGTAGCGCTTATTTTTTTTACTGAGATACGATCGGTTAAGAAAAAAAGTAATTTTTTCTATGCATACATGGGGATGGAGAGGAAGGTATTATAATTATACCCGGAACTGTACGGCATTTGTTCCATAATAAATAAGGAAGGAGCAATGTACAAAGAGAATAAAATAAGTACCTAGTACAAATAAACACAATATTTTTTCACACTGTTGCAAATATGCAAGGAGTTGCTTAAATTACATCAATCCCCAAACCACATTACCATTTCACTCTGGAGCCATCAGTGCAAAAACAGGCTAGGATATATAGATTATGAACGCAAAAGATAACTTTGTTCGAACAAAATCATATAATTTTTTGTACAACTTCTCTCATTTTGTTGCATAATTACTTGTTTTTATACACTATGTACAATCGATTACATGAAGCCCAGCATGAGAACTTTACCTGTTATTATTACGTGTCAGTGTCAACGGTCCAACGAGATCAATTTCAACTTGATGCCACACTTCAGACTTCACTGGAATGGGATGTAGCTCTGCAGAGGCCTTGCTTAGCTTCTTATTGGTTCGCTGACATGTATCACATGTTCTAATATGTTCTTTAATGTCGTTGGTCATATCATGCCAGTAGAAACGAGAGCATGCCTTCTGCAATGTTTTATCCCTGCCAAAATGGCCTCCACCAGCTGGTCATGCATGAAAATGGAATACAATGTCATGATGTTTACATGATACACAAGGAGTTATTACCTAGTTTATCGTCGTGGCAAGCTTCGGTCACTCTTTTCTGGTCTTCTTCGTCAAACACCCAACGTCTTCTATCATATACAACTGACCATCCTCGAGTACAAACTCTCCTGCTTTCCTGCGTATCATCCTCTTCCAGTTCTTTTCAGCATCCACTCTGAGTGTACGCCCTTTCCATAATATATTTCATTACGTCTTGATACAGCAGCTTTTCTCGGTCTTTCTTCTCACTCCTACTCATTTCCTTTTCACTCCCTTCGCTCATTTCCTTTTCGCTCCTTCCGCTCAATTCCTTTTCACTCCTTTCGCTCGTTTTCTGTTCACTTCTTCAGCTCATTTCCTTTTCATTCCTTCCGCTCGTTTCCTTTTCGCTCCTTCCGCTCGTTTCGTTTTTCCTCCTTCCACGCGTTTCCTTTTCACTCCTTTTCTTTTCACTCGTTTCGCTCGTTTTCTCACTCATTTCATAAACTTTTAAACACGTGCGCATGTTTAGTATTATTAATATTGTGTCTGTCAGGGCCAGACGGATCCTGCCTGGCCACTGAATGAGGTGACAATTGAGACCTGAAATGGAGAGGGGACTGCGCTTCTAGAAGGATCTCAGGTGTGTGTATGCTGACACATGGTTGCGCATTGGTATTTAAGTGTATTGGTGCATTGATTATGATTACTTTTGGCGTGGAACGACCTAGCGAACGTGGTGGTAATCCTGACAGCGTCACTGAGATTGTAGGGCATCGGATGTTGAATTATATTGTACATAAATACTGATTTCCAAAGCTACATACATGTATATATCTGCTGCTTATGGGCAAAGCTTAATTTATTTGGCTTACCTATACCTCCTGCTACCGGTAACGAAGTCAACAAGGGGCAATGGGGGACCTCGTATCCTAGGACCACGCGTCCGGCCGGACGGGTAATCCTAACGGCGGACCTAGTATCCTAGGACCACGAGTCCGGCCGGACGCGTAATCCGGGGGGACGCGTACTCCTGTGACAGCGGCGCGGATATGATACGTTATACGTACCTAGCTGTTTAACAATAACTTTTTATAAATTAATCGGCGATTGACCACTTTAGCTCCAACGGAGCAAAAGTGTTTTGGATCTGGAACATATCTGGCATTGTCATCGAGTTGACCACACCCTCTCCCTCGGCAAGCTGACAAGTATACGTTAAAAGATTGTACACCCGACCGTCGGTACTGAACACCCTATGGATGGCAATAAATACGTACGAGGTCCCCCCCCCCCCCCCCCCCCCCCCCCTTCCAGGACAACATATTGAACACACTTCCATCCTTTCAAGACAAGCCCCACCTACGTTTTGCTCAAGCACATGCAAAATGAGCGTCATAGTTTTCCATGAACATTTAAATACGTATTCCTCGTCGCGCTGCAAATCCTTGCATCATCCTTGTTTATTCTTCTAAACAAAACACGAGCTGATATTTTCCCAGCATTGTGCTACTCTAGTTCAATACTGCTGTCCATATAGAATACAGTTACAGAACACAGCACTGAAACTCATGTCCTTAAAGCTATGTATCAATCTACGTACAGCATGCATTGTAATAGAGCCAAATGAAGATATAAGGAAACTCTAACATTATTCATCTAGCCAAAAATAGAAATAACCAGACAGATTGGCAAGTGTTCTTCTATCTTCTTTTGCACAGATCTTGTTGTCTTTAAAAAGTGCACTTCTAGTGCTCTTCTGCTTTCTCCTGATATTTTAAAGCCAAGGAGGAACCTGATCTTGCACCTGCAAAGGTTAAGGGACTTAAAAGATAAACAGGGCTGCTAACTGAGCCATGGTGTGCATAAACAAGCCCAATGAGGCAATCAGGTTTCCATATTAGAGGCACTGGTGAGATGTTGATATTGTTAATATGATGATTGAGCATGTTTTTGGTGTATGTTTAAAATTTTTTGTCTGGCATATTGCGGATTACTAAATGGCTCTTACAGTCTAATCTTGCAACGCTTTTGGTCATTAATCAGTTAAATCCCACCATCATGCTAAGGATGCTGTCAAACTCTAAGCAGGTGGGTGGGGCTCAATCACCCCACCCCAAAACACTGCATACCTCCCCCCCCCCATCTCAAAGAGTCAGTAGATCAACAACCATTCAAGACGCATCATCCCGGCCACAAATTGACATTCTTAACTTCATGCACTGTGTCACGAAACACTGTGATGACTACATATTTTTCTAGGGATCGAATTATGATGGCTGAACACAGGGTAGAGCTACTCCCCCAATATGCCAAGGAGAAGAGACATACACGAGTCTGCATATTGGCATGAAAGAGGCATCGACGAGAAGCTCTGTGCTGGCTTTTACTGGATTAAATTTCCCAAACTGAACTAACATATTAGTGCAGTTGCTTGTGAAAGGAACTCAGAGATGTGTTTACTTATTTTTTGTAACCCCAAGGTAGTTTCACAGATGCAGCAAACATATCTCCAAGCCAGCTGCTGAGGTACTAAGAACAGAGTAACTACTTATATTCATTTCAGCTTCACTTAGCAGAGAACTGCTATATGTGACACCCACAATAGACTGTTTACCATGCATAAAGTGCATGGGGGATGTCATGACACTTGTGCATGCCACAATCTGGAGTCCTGAGGGTATGCAATAGCTGGCCTAGAAATCTATGTAATGTCTTGTAAGGGTTACAGTCTTTTTGTGTGCCATGATATACATGTCTTGTGTGGGGAGGGGGGGGGGGGGGGGCGGCGGGCACTGTTGATCTCACATTTATGAGAAATTATGACATAATCATAATTCAGACAGGGATTAAGATGTTATCATTTCAAAGGTAGCTGTTGCTTGCTTATCTTATTATAATAAAGTGTCTGCTGGATGCTATACAATAGCAGGTTAAGAAGTGGAGATATGACCAGTACTAAAAGCAATTTTTTGCTGTATGCAAAATTTCATGTTTTTGGTATTCATTGGGCTGGAACAGTTTCATGTATAGTAAAATACATATGTCGAAAGCTTCATGAACTTCAGTACAACATCATTGCTAAATTTAAAGTATAGTTTGTACAGATCAAACATGAACAAATCACACACAATGCTTTGCATAATGTAATATTAGGACTTTTCCACGAAGAATCTCTTCTGTAACTATAAGGTTGTTTCTTCATCTGTATAGAACAATTTCTCTGACCATCTTCAGTGTACAACTGGAAATTGAATACTAAAACCATCTAGCTGCCAGAAGATCAAATACAGTGTCCCAACCAGGTGTAAAATACTTAGGGTTGAGTCCTGCAAAAATTGTCAATAAGTCTCCTCATAGTCCTCAACTATTATCGAAATACATTCGAAGTTCAAATGATACACTTACTTCACCAGCCCATATGCCCCAGGCTATCAGCATGACTAGAACTTTGTGTGTGTGTGTGTGTGTGTGTGTGTGTGTGTGTGTGCGTGTGTGTGTGTATTAAGAGCCATTCAGATATGTATCTATTACAACAAAACTGATTAAATTGCTTACTCTACATGTAACTCATTACATAAACTGTCAACAAGGTACATGTAATAGTCTTGATGATATGTCATGAATACAGTAAGAACCAAATAACACTTATCTCATGATAGTTTCACAATTGAAATGTTCATATACGGCTTCCAATCATGTCCATATCACAACTGCCCCATCCACAACGACGTCCCATTGTAGTTGACTCCAAACGTTTTCCTTACTATATTCTCAATATACTAGCAGCTATGCCTTCTGGTGGAACACTGGTGACTTGCTGCATAGTTATGGTTTCACAGTATTGCGGGCAAACTAACACATGCACATTCACACATATATACATCACAAACACATGAACGGACACATGCACACATATATACACCACAAACACATGAACACACACATGAATGTAAATGAACACACACACACACATGCACCATTTCTTTGATTAATAAAAAAAATTGGCTAGAGAGATTTAACCCATTCTTGCCCAGCGTTCTGACCACACCCAGGTGTCACATCAACATCAGCTTAATGCTTAAGAGATTCTTCCTAATGGTCTGGGTGTGTGTGTGTGTGTATGTGTGCGTGTGTTGTATGTATGTGTGTGTGAGCGTGTGGTGTGTGCTCCCGTGCACGCATTGCACAAATCTATTTCAAGATAGATCTGCTACGTAACTTACGATGAGAAACAGCGGGCTATAGCTCGTATTCATCTAGGCTGATACAAAGGGAATATTGCGAGTATTTAGAAAGCGACACGCAATTCATAACTCATTTGCAAGTTATTAACATCATTATTCAATATGAAATTATTTTGCATTGCTGCTTACAAGTCAAAAGCGAAAAAAGTACGTATAACTTATATAATGATAAATATTGTACCCATGTTTAAAAACAATCATATACTTACATGAGTTATCCATTGCTATGGATGTCGGCATTACAGCCAAGGGAGGTGATTGTGTGATCATGCCAGTTTATGCTTTTACGCTTTTGTGTCGCAGCGCTCCGGTATATAATCTCCCTAGCTGCCATAAGAGGGGGGGGGGGGGGGGGGGTATCTCCTATCCTCACAAATAGAAGTGACAGTTTCGTTGTTTTCATCTATGTACGAAGCACGCCCAACCAATCATGAACACACGATTGCAAGCAAACATCGGCGGTCTGGGTACGAGATCCTAATTTGAGATGGCGTACAGTCTTCGTTTCCTAAGACAGCTAATCCTCATTGCCATCGTAGCCGTGATACTACTGCTGCTGTGGGTGCCGTACAACATTTTAAAAGCCACTAGTTTCCAGCGACATGGCTCTGGGCCTGACCAGATACACGTATCAACCCACGACGACGACGACGACGATTCTTCTACCAGAGGTTACTTATCCTCTGATTCCTCTGTGTATGAAATATCAACGCGCAACTGTACAGCTGTTTCCCAATGGGTAGTAACAACGTCTAGAACAAGTACGCCATCATCTGCTGTCCACGTGATTCTCAACTCAACAGAGGACTGGTGTGTGTTGGTTCTTGGTCAAGTGGCGGGTCTCAAGTTCCACTTCTCGTGGACAAAAGATACGGTACATCTAATATATTTACCTCTCGAAGCACTGTCGCTCCTGCCGTTTAAGTTGGCAACGCTAACGTCCCTCGACATAAGAAATATTGGTCATCTATACGCCATCGCCAACGGAGCAAGAGTGGTTTTGGATCTGGAAGATGGCATCGTCCCTATTCGAGTTGACCACACCTATCTCCCTGTGCAAGCTGACAAGAAGGAGTATACGTGTCCTAATCTCGAAGAGAAAGACGGTTAGTGCTCTTACAATGGGCTATTCCATTGTCCTATGAATGGCGGCGTGCCGCCTCCCCCTCCCTCATCCATACACACTCCCACCCCCTTTTATTCATAAATTGTTTTGCTCAACTAATTTAGCGAACAGAGCATCACAAATTTCCATGAACATTATTCCCCTCGCACTCGAAATAGTTGCATACGCGTGCATCATCCTTGATAACTGTATAATATATGGGACAGTTTCCGAGAAAACTTCCTATGTTTTATAGCAATATAAAATAATTGTGTTATAACGTTTGAATCGCTATATAGTCCGAACGGTAAAGGTTATAGGCTTCCTATTTTCAACACTTCATACTACACCATTGCTCTATGGTGAAGTACATTTTGGTGTCTTGCACTTGCTCCATACCAGCATTGCAACGTTTGATACCCCACCTGGTTCAAACCCAACATAACTTTCTGTAGGAGTAATCAAATTGCTTCAAATTCGGTTTGTAGATAGTGAGGTCCTATACCTATCTATTTGTTCTGTTCGTTAATTTTTATACTATCCGTTACGGAGATACAGTTGATCAAACTATGTGCACTTTTTCCCGCTCGATACGCGCCAGTGATATAATCACCGCCTCCCATACATTGAGCGGGACGCGATTTGCCCAAATCATTGGCGCGAATCGAGCGGGAAAAAGTGCACGTAGTTTGTTCAACTGTATCTCCGTAACGGATGGCATAAAAATTAACGAACAGAATAGGTAGATAGGTATAGGACCTCTCTATCTACAAACCGAATTTGAAGCGATTTGATTACTCCTACAGAAAGTTATGTTGGGTTTGAACCAGGTGGGGTATAGAACGTTGCAATGCTGGCACGGAGCAAGTGCAAGATACCAAAATGTATTTCACCATAGAGAAATGGTGTAGTATGAAGTCATGAAAATAGGAAGTCGATAGCCTTTACCGTTCGGACTTTATAGCGATTCAAACGTTATAACTCGATTATTTTATAATGTTATAAAACATAGGAAGTTTTCTCGGAAACTGTCCCATATATAGTTACAGAACACAGCACTGGACCCATGCCCTTAAAGCTATGCATCAACCTACGTACAGTATTGTTGGAACCATGCATGATTGTAATAGAGCCAACTGGCAAACTCTAACATAATTAATCTAGCCAAAAATAAAAAATAAAAGCTAACCAGACAGATTGGCGTTTTCAAAGGTGTAAACCCGCCTATAGCCTATAGCCTGCTTATAGTAGTGGGAATAGGTGGTATTCAAAAGGGGGTGCAAAGTACCTGTGCTCACATGTTGTGCAGATTAGATTATGCATGGTTTAGTGCTCAAAAGGTTGGCTATATGATGTGTGTAGTGTGTGTGGTGTGTGTGGTGTGTATGTGTATGTGTGTATGTGGGTGTGGTGTATGTGTGTTATGTAGGTGTAAGTATGTGTATGTGTGTATGTGTGTGTGGCAGAAGGCGTGTACATTAGTGCACGTGGTCTCAACATGAGGTGTGGGTGGGTTGTACATGTTGGCACTAGGTACATGCATATGTGCACAGAAGACGTGCATGGTAAGTGGTTGCAGTCTAGGTCACGTGAGGGTGGGCATATGTAGTACAAGTTACGTCTACTGGTTGCAGACCTGTGGTAAGTGTACATGCACAGACGGCATGTGAATGTACAAACAGTTAGGACATGAGGATGAAGAGTAGTGCTTTTACTAATGTGTATTTAAGTATCAGAGGTGGGCGGACACATTGCTGTCTTTATAAATTATTTTATTGTCATTTTATATAATTTTAATCAATAACTAATTAACTATGTATGATACACAAAGATACATATGAACCACTATGGAAAGTCACAAGAGGAGAAAGATGGGACACATCTGGCTATAATCACCCTGGCATGTTGCCTCACGAGAGTGAGGCTGAGGGGGCGACTGTAGATGGTACCACAACCTCATTTAGAATTTGGTGTAGCTGTTTTTTGTCACACACATACAATGCTTTATGTACATGTAACAGGCCAGGTTGCACCAAAAATATAATAATGAGAGAAGTGTGCAACACTGCAGAAATATTCATTACAATACATAGGTGAGAGTTCACGGGACACAAGTGGCCAAGCTGTCTTGGGTGGAAGTTTCTGCGCATGTTGTTTACGCATCACTCCCTCCATAAATAGACATGTCCACATGTCTAATGAGTCACCCAGGTCCCAAATCGCTCAGGTTGCCTCCTTTCCTGTGTTGATCAAAGAAGCCCTTCCTGTTCTGGTGCCTCCGGAGTGCCCTGCAACTCCTCTTCACTCTCCATGTTATCGTCCATTTCTGGTACTAAGTTCTTGGGGTCCTTTTCTGTGGCATCACCTGTTTCAACTAATTGACTTTCAGTACCATGTTCCACTCCTTGAAGCATGTCAGGTTCAGTTTGCCTCACCAGAGTATCATCCTCCCGTTCCACTAGAACTTCTTCGTATTGGTTCTCTGAAGTGGTCTCATCTGTGCTCCTATCTTGAATGAGTGCTTCATTCTCTGTGGTCTCATCCAGGCTGTGTTCTTCACGAGCAGATTCATCCGGCATACGTTCGTCATCTAAGTCTCTGGTGAGATAGGCTTAAGGCGGTCAAAATGTACTACCTGCTGCTTGTGTGGAAGATTCCATTTAATTTGATAAACACACTTTTGCAACAGTATAGGGGCCATTCCAACATGCATGAAGTTTCTTAGAGTGCCCTGGGGTACAGCTGGACAATATAACCACACACTATCTCCCTCCTTAGTATGGTTTTCCCTCTACCTTGCGGTCATAGAGTTGTTTGTGCCTCCTCTGTTCAATTCCCAAGTGCTCCCTGACATGTTCATAGGCTGCTACCAACCGTTGCTCCAGAGGCCTGGCATACTCTGAGTCAGCGGTTTCCCAAACATAATGTCAATGGGTAGTTGTACTTCTCGGCCAAACATGAGCGAGAAAGGAGTAGCCTTTGTTGTCTCGTGAATGCTGGTGCGATATGCCATCATGAGGCATGGCAGCTTGAGGTCCCAGTCTCTTTCCGCATCAATATTAGCCCTTTTCAGCATTGAAAGTAAGGTTCTGTTGAACCTCTCAAATCATCCCATCTGATTGGGGGTGGTAGGGTGTTGTCCAGGTCTTCACAATTCCTAACAACCTGCATATTTTCTTTCACTTAAATTTGACTCAAAATTCCTACCCTGGTCTGTGTGCAAACTAGCAGGTGCCCCATACCTAACCACAGACTCATTAACAAACAATTTTGCCACTGTACCAGCTTCCATATCTGACATTGGGAAGGCCTTGTTCCACTTAGTAAAATAGTCCCCAATGACTAGTTTGAGCGGGAGGGGGAGGGGCAAGGGACCCAAAATATCCATAGCAATACGTTGCATGGGCCCATTGGTTTACCATGTCTACTTCCATAGGTGTCGCGTCTTGTGTTTCGCTGGGGATTTCTGGGCACCACATACAGTAGCGGTCAAATTAAACATCACACATCGTCTTAGTGGTACGACCGTGCGACGAATAAATGGCTTCATTTGTAGGTTTGTTTGGCTCTGTATCTTTTAAACGCTGACTATTTACCACATTGCAAGTCATTGTTTTAGGTTAGTTTTTATATTCGGCCACTATTACACACGTGCTTCAGTTGATAAAGATTACTATTTTGAAGCTTCGCATGTTATGTCTTGCTCGCAAAGGCTACAAAGCTCTACAATATGTAACCTATTGAAGGCCGAAAATCTATCGTGTACTCGCACAAACGTATTTTTGTTTTTGAAGAGGTACGCAGAACCACAGCATCGCTAGAAAGCCGGGCTCAGGGCGTTTATCCAAGGTGACTGCAGAAATTAAGGCCTTATTTGAGCAACAGATGCATATCGACGACGAAACAACTGTGCACCAACTCCACTGGCTGTTACAGTCACGTGGCTAATAGATAAGTCTTTGCACTGTTACTCACTGCAGGAGATCTCTTGGATGGACATTTCGCGGTAGCGCATACTACCAGCTCGTACGCGGGAGTTGGCCAAGGCAAATTTAATGGATGCAATTTTGAAGACGTTTTGTGGGCTGATGAGTGTAGTGTCCAAATGGAGAGCCACAGGCGATTTTGCTGCCGGAAAATCGGAGACGCTCCAAAGCCTAAGCCAAGGCACATGCATGTACAGGCCCTACTTTTTGCGTACTGTTTGTATCATGCAAGCGCACAATGCAAAGACTAAGACTAAGTCCCACCTGCTAGTTAACACTTTTTAGGTGCCGATATAGGTTTGAATAGTTTAGGATAGTCTTTTTACATCGTTCTGCATCGTCGCCAGATTGTAGCACTAAGACGATGTGTGATGTTTAATTTGACCGCTACTGTATAGTACATGTTCTTCTACATCCTGCCCCTGGCCCACCCAGTTGAACCTCTGCCGTCCTTTCTCAAGTACTTTCGCCACACCGAGATGTTCCCCTGTTGGGGCATCATGCAGCTCTGCCAGGATGGAAGGAACTAACACATGAGGCATGACCATTTGTAGACAGTTATTCAATGCTTTCCCAGCTACATCATTCCATGAACAATGTAAGACATCATCCACCAACACCAAGTTAGTTTTTTGAGACCACAGGCTCATTCAGGACTTTACTAGCATTATGGGCATGTCTGGGGTAAACCTTCTTTCATCCACCTTTTCATTTGACCTATGTCAGGGTCATCAGTCTGGAACTTGATAAACTCCTGCTTTGACCACTGCAGTGCCCAGCCACCTACATTACTACCCCTCTGGTCAGTGGTGGCATGTACCCCTACAGGTTGGTTACTACACTGGTGACACGGATAGCGAGACAAGGGATCTGCATTGCCATGCTTCTTACCAGGCCTATGCTGAACTGTAAACTCATATTCCTCAAGATGCAACGGAGCAGAGGTAAGTTTAGTCTTCAGCAGAGTAAATGCTTGCAAACACTGCTCTGTCCACTGCCACTGCTTCCCTTTTTCCAGCAACCTATTTAGTAGAGCTGTGGTCTGTGCAAAATTAAGAATGAAATGTCGATATAGGATGCCAGACCCAAACAACTGCCTTATTTGCTGTGGTGAGGTAGGAGTTGGCCACTCTAGGATGCATTGAATCTTCTCAGTGTCAGCCTCCACTCCTTTGTTTGAGACAACATACCCCAAGTACTTCACCTTATTCCGGACAGATGACATTTACTTGGCTTCAACTTTAGACCTGCTTGCTTCAGCCTCTGGAACACCTCAGTCAGATTCTGAAAATGTTCCTGCACTTTGCGACTGAACAATATTATATCGTCAATGTATACTAAACAGGTGGACCAATGCAAACCAGCCAGGACCCGTTCCATCAAGCGTTGGAAGGTACCGGGTGCATTGCATAACCCAAAAGGCATTGTGCGGAACTGAAACAAACCAAACGGGGTAGAGAATGCTGTTTCTCTTTATCTTCTTCCACCACCTTCATCTGCCAGTATCCGCTTGCAAGGTCAATGGTAGAAAACCATTGTGCACTAGACAGTGAATCCAATGTATCGTCTACCCGCAGAAGGGGGTGGGCATCCTTTTTGGTGAGGGAATTCAGTTGACGGAAATCCACACAGAACCTGGTTGATCCATCTTTCTTTTGTACCAGAACAACCGGTGATGACCATGGTCCTGTAGCAGACTCAATTACTCCTTGAGCCAACATGTCATTTAACATCCTCTTTACTTCCTCCCGACGATGGAACGGTAGCCTTTGTGGTGGCTGCTTAACAGGGTTGGCACCCTGGGTATCAATGTGGTGCTGCACAAGACGAGTTCTGCCTATGTCTGAGTCTGATGTGGAGATAATGCTTGAAAATTGGTACAGTAACATTCTTAACTGCTCCAGTTCTATGTCTGAAAGACCTTCTGCACCCATAGTCAGGCTCTCAATAATCTCTGGCCCCATCCCTGTCTTTCTCACATGCACTAATATGCCCCTGTGATGCTTACACTACATGAACACTCCTCCAATGGCACAAACCTTCCTAACTTCTCACCTTTGTGGAGAGTTATTGATGTATTACCTGGATTTAACATTTGCACTGGGATTGCACCATCTCTGTTGATTGCCACCGAATGTGCCACTTGCCAAACCATGACGCTCCATGAAATTGGGCCAAGATCCCTACATTTACTATTTCTGTACATCTTTCCAACCACCATTAAGGTCGCCACCAACTGGAATTCACAATTCGCAGGAATAGAGATACTCTCCATGACGGCAGCATTACAGACCAACGGACCCAACTGGTTGAACTGTAAGATCACTACCTCTCCTCCTGCTGACATTGATGTAGCATCAAAGTCAATGGCACAACCATTAGCACACAGAAAGTCAGCTCCCAGAAGGCATTCTTGTGTCAGATCTCTTGCAACAAGGAAAAGCCGGTCCACATGCAACCCACCCACATGAATATTCAATACCACCTGACCGTCCAGTTGAAGACCCTTTCCATTTGCTGCCACCACTGCTTGTTTTCCCATATGTCAGCCCGATTTATTGTAACTGCAGAACCTGTGTCAACTAGCATTGAGACACTGCAATGTTCAATTAAACCACGAATACAAGGCGCTGACCTGGTGTCAATACGTGTACCCCCAAGAAAGGTTACTGATTTTAATTTACCTTTAGCATCCTCCTTATCTTTGGTCTGAGGGGTCACAGGCGGCAGTACACCTCTTCCGCTAGCCCCCTGGAGTTTAAAGGAATCTGCTGCTGGAGGGATGGACACTCCCGTCGAACATGGCCTGGCTGCCTACAATGCCAGCATCATAGTGGGGTCCTTCTCCTAGGCTCCAACTTGTCAGTAGACAATGAGTCACTGGATAAACCAGCCATCCTCTCTGTCAGCTTTTGTAAGTCCGCCGTCAGACGGTCCAGTTTGTCCTCTAATGCACCCTTTCCGACAGGCATGAGAGCTGAGGCTGGAATCTGGTCCCGTCTTTCTTGGCACAGGCGCCTCTGTGCCTGCTCAGCAGTCTCCAATTTTCGCGCCAACTCCACTGCATCGTTGATGCTGCGCGGCATGTCCTTCATCAGCTGCATCTGCACGATGGGAGAAACTAAATTGATTACAAACCAGTTCCCATTCGACCAGTCCAAGAAGACCTTAGAGGCTATCATTCGCAACTCTCCCGCAAAGTCTAGCAATGACTCCCGTCGTTGCACGCGGCGCTGCAACTTCATCTGCCACTCCAGCCCCATGCCAGTCTTGCCATACTTCAACGTTAGACACTCGCAGACAGCCCTGTAGTCAGTGCCGGATTAATCATTTAATGGGCTGGCGCAGGGTAAATTTAATGGGCCCCTGGAGTTAACAAAAGTGGGGCGATCCTGCTTCCCGCGCACAGCGTCATTTTGTAACACAAGTTGAGTCAGCAGCCAAAGATCTTCTCAATGGTGGGGCCGGGGTGGGAACCACTTCTGGTTGCACAGCATGCGGAATCTCTTGTAGCAGGTCATTGAGTCCTTGCTCTCTTCCTCTCAACTGTTCTGCTGGGGCTGGTGCAGGTGCAGCATCAGTGTTAGGTCCCTCTAGATATACTCCCCCTCGTCTTCCTCATCTTGCAACTCTGGTGGTCTCTTGCTTGAGGTTTTAGGCATTTCTGTACTCACATGTTGCTGTGCTTGACCATCTTCATTATCCCTTGATTCTGGACCTACAGGTGCTGGTTTTAACCTGTTAAAGTGTACCACTTTCCGCTTTCGAGGGTTACTGCAGTCAACGATTCAATACACATTAGGACTCATTATCTTAATCACCTTAAAAGGCCCCAGCCATGGTCTGCAGAATTTCCTTGAGTGCCCTTTAGGAACAACTGTGTTGTGTAGAAACACCAGATCATTTACATGGTATGGCTGATCCTTTACCTTCCTGTCAAACATATCCTTCTGGTGCTTCTGTTTCTTTTCTGCATGATCCCTAACCAGTTGATATCCTCTCTTCACTCTTTCTACCAAGATATGGCTGTACTGCTCAGGTGATGTATACTCTTCAGCTGGAATACCAAACATAATGTCTTCAGGGAGACGTGGTTCACGTCCAAACATCAGATGAATGGAGTAGTGCCTGTAGTTTCCTGAACACTGGTCCTGTAGGCCAGCATTACCGGTGGCAAGAGTAGGTCCCATCCATGTTCATCCTGCTGAACAGCCATACTCAACATGTCCAGCACTCCTGTTAAACCTCTCCACAAGACCATGCGCATTGCGCATTTGAATTTTTCGTACCTTAATTAATGTGGCTTTCAAAAATAAAAATCATTACATAAATCCTGTCTCACAATCATCCCGCAATTTTTCATCGCCATACATTGGTATTTGAACTGGCTTACATATGCACAAATAACAGACTACAATCACCATTTGATGAGATCAACTTATGCAGCTGTGTACTTTTAAACAGCTTTACGACGTAATTTGACTTCGGCAATTAGCTTAGAAAAGTCAATATGTCGAACAAGTGCTTAGAATCGTTATACTTGACAGACGTACTTGAACCATTGTCGAGCGGAGAGCATTTTTTATTCTCTTAAGATGGCTGAATGATCGCTCACCAGATACTGGAAGAGTTAAATTAATTCGAAGTGCAATGAATATATTCGGAAAGGCACTTTCGGAACGATGTTCTTTTAAGGTGGACAGCATTTCATGTGCCTGCCTTCTCGATGCAGCTTTTGGATATAGAGCCTTCTCAAATTCTGTCCACTGCAACCATTCATCAAATATTTCGGCATCAAGATCATCGGAATAGAATGATGTTAATTGAAACAAGGAACCTTTCACTTCAGAATTCTCAAGTTCATGGTGTCTTAAGAATAGGAAACAACGTCAGTTTCTGAATAAGCACGTATTCTGTTGTTGAGATCGGTCACAGTACGATCAATTATAGCGTAGAACATTTCAATTAAATTTCTCTTCTAAAGACATCACGACCTCAGGCTCACCGGGGGCACCAATGACGCGCTTTACCCATCGCAGGCGCACTTCTTTAAAGCAGCCAGTCTTGCTAATAGCAACTGCTGAAGCCTTAATAAGCTTCTTTGAGCCTCAAGAAATACTTGAAGAGACTTCAATGTAGCAATGGCAGATCCTATTTCTATTGTACTTGACTGGAGAAGCTGGCTGCTAGCATGAATTCTTGTAGGAGTGCATTCCAAAACACAGCCATGAAAACAGTTTCTCGTGTGTCCATTATATTTGCCATTAAAAGTGCTTCTGATCTTGTATCACATTTCTGCGAGGAGTCATCAGCAATTTGCTGTACTGACAACATTACGGTATACGTTTTAGAGTGGGGACTTCAGCGCATCAGATCTACTTGACCACCTGGTATCACAAGCCGTTTTGGCAAATGTGGTCTTTCACCTGTATCCAAAGCACCGAGTATACTGTTTTCAAAAGATTCCATCGATGTGATACAACTTCTCAACAAATCCGAAAAAGGATACAGCATTGACACATGATTCTGCTGCCGAGACTCCCGATAGATTCAACGAGTGCGCCATACAAGGAATATAAATAGCTTTATCATTTTCTTCCAATACCCTGGCCTGAACACCAGGATATTTTCCAGACATGTTGCTAGCATTGTCATAGGATTGAACTCGACAATCTTTGAGATTAAGCTTAAAATCTTTAAGAGCTTCAATTATCGTATTGTACAAATTTAAACCAGTGTGGGAATGTATTCAAGTTCTTCGAACGCTCAGTTGGCATTCCACCTTCATGAACGTATAGCGCACTGTAAATGTCAGCTGGTCTGTATGTGAGATGTCTGTGGTGTTGAGTCAATGCTAAACGAATAGTACTTTGCTGAAGCAATCTCGTTAATGATCACTTGCTTTACTTCCTCTGCCATGAGCAAAACAAACTCTTCGCACATTGTAGATGATAAATAAGATGGATTGCCATGTCCACTATTACCATATCTCTCTATGTGTTGTGCAAGAAACGGATCATATTCAG
This sequence comes from Ephydatia muelleri, assembly GCA_013339895.1. Lineage (NCBI taxonomy): Eukaryota > Metazoa > Porifera > Demospongiae > Spongillida > Spongillidae > Ephydatia > Ephydatia muelleri. The sequence continues at coordinate 1,074,455 of JABACO010000012.1, read as the reverse complement.
CAAGCAACTCTAAACATCCAAGGTAATTTCCATTGTGCTCTGATCCAAAGACCTCATTGCTGCCTCGAAGAGCTAGTCCACGAGTGACAAGAAACGTAACTACTGAAACTACTCTTCTCAAAACCTCCTTCCAGTATGAATTTTCCTTGCATAACTATCGATGATACAGCGGTCTATTGTCTCGTATTTTGCTAGGCAAATAGCATATTTTGAAAGTGATTCTCTGTGTTGAAAAGAACCTTTATGATAATTAAGCCGTCCAATATGATCCCACGAATCAAAACCTGTTGTTGTTAGACTGAAGGAATTGCTTGTACTAATTGTAGAGAACAGTTTGCAGAGCGGCAGTCTAATTGAATGCGAACTCCAAAGATAAGCAAAACGAAACAACTGAAACAATCGGCAAACAGTATACTTCAGTGCGCAATAATTGGCTAATTGGAAATAAGGCCGGTGATATTAATTGTCACTTCACTTGTCATGATCGGCGCTCGCGCTTAATTCTTCTTTGCAGTTATTAACATATACATGTACATGTATCTAATTAGGTCATTAAATTCATCGGTTGTAGGCGTGGACATATGGGGCTCATTGGGCCCCTACCTTCTGGGCCTGGCGCTTTTGCGCCATATGCTCCCTAGTTAACCCGGCACTGCCTGTAGTCCTTGCTCTCAACCAATCCATTTTGGTACACTAACCTGAAGGGTTCATCGTCTAGTAGAGACAGCAACTCTTTTCCTTGGTCCCCTTTCCCTATCTTCGCTTTGTCAGCGTATGCGTCAAAACGCATAAGCCAGAGCTCCCAGTCTGTCTTTGCGGTGAATTTTGTGGGCAGCCTTGTGCAGTATCGTACAACCTTCATATAGGTGCTATCCACGTTCACAGAGCTGTCTTCAGTCATTGCGTTGTCCACTTCTGACACCGATGTAACAGGCCAGGTTGTACCAAAAATATAATAATGAGAGAAGTGTACAAGTCAACACTGCAGAAATATATACAGTACAATACATTAGGTGCAGAGTTCATGAGAACACAAGGGGCCAAGCTGTCTGGGTGGAGGTTTCTGCGCATGCATATAAGTTGTTACACTTTACATTAACCTTAAAGTCTAAATAAAAGCAAATGCATTCAAAGGAACCCTAAATGAGCCGAACTGTGCTGGCCCAGGAATGCTCTATAGCGATTGTTGTCAGCTGCATGTAGCTTTAACCATGCTAGACATTGGAGCATTGGACTAGCCCGGTTGCTAGCTGTGAAATAAATGCACTTGCTGATTGACCCCAAGCTTCAAAATGTTTCCACAACCAATGGAATGCAGGTCCAGCCTAACAGTTCACTAATGCAGTCATTGTACATGTAGCTTTGCCTTATTACTTATGTCACAGCTACTCTAGTAGTCATACCCGATTCAGATAAAATAGTGGAACTCCATGGAGAGGTGACACTCATGTCCAATGCAGAGGGCTTCACTTTTGTGCCCAAACTTTCAAGATGCACGACATTCTACCACCATATTGCTAACTCATGCATCCTCTTTGTAAAGGCGAAATTAGATGTGCAAACGTTTACCACCATACTGCCAACTCATTTTAAAACACACGAAATTATTTTTGTGGCAATTTCTTGGTATAGATTAGTGTGTGTTGTCTGAACTGGCTGACCTCTATTAAGAAAGGTTGGAAGTGTACAGTAACATGTGTATCTATCTATAGACAATAAGAGTGTCGATGTGCATCCTTTGGTTTGTTCTTTATATGTTCAGGAATCAGGTACATGTACATCATTTTCCTATATTCAGGTGGTGTTATATGGAATCCCTATCCTCACTTTGGTGGACAGGATATATGGCCCAGGGGGTTTCCACAGTCCAGTTCCGCACAACCCGATACCCAAATGGGGAGTACTTCCTGCTATCCGATCATTCAGCAGTATCTTTCTCAATCTCATCCAGATTTGGATGCATCGTATCTGATGCAAAATAAAAACTATGAAGGGTTCAAAAGTGTTGCAGCTTCAGCTCTGGTCATCCCTAGAGGTGTATTTGCTCCTTACAATTCCCACAGTACAATTCATCGATATGAAGCCTTGTGGTCACTCCTTCTTCCAAGGACTGTGCACAAGAGGGTAGCTGATATATGGAGGTCTTACATAGCTCAATCGCTATTCTATCTCATCCCTGATGCTTGCCTAATGTTCACCCCTCCTGCAGTAACAGGTCCCATCACAGAATCACCTAGCTATGAGGATGAACTTCCTTTGTATACAAACTCGCCTTACGTGGTGAATGTACTGAAATACCATCTTATGTCATTTGATACATTTGAAGAAGCATTGCTTGGCATCTATGAATTGATGTACCACTCACTAATATTGGGTAAGGATGATGTAACACTAGTGAAACACTGGATACGCGACCTGAAGTTAGTTGGTTATGAATTTCCAAAGCTACCAAACAAAGCCACTTTATGGACAAAGAACATTCATCTGTGTATAATGTTCAACTGGGGCTCTACAGAATATAGAACCAGACAACTGTTATCGTACTATATGCGTTTCTTTGATGCCATCACATTATTCTTGGAAGGAGAACATGTAAACCACACCTACATACCCTCCCATATTCAAGTATTCCACGTAAAAACAAGTACTGGTTTTTTTCAGCAAAAATGTGTCGAAATGTGTATCAACCAAGCAGTCCCCAACACAGTTAGCCACCTGTACATCGCTGATGACATGTTTATCAATATTGCTAAAATGAGCCAACTTTCCGTGTCAAAAATATGGTTTATTCCTCTATCGGTGCACACTTTTGGAGACGATTCATCTTTTTACGATTGGTACTGGTGGGATAAACCTCTAGGTGGATATACAGAGTACAAACGATTTGTTACAGTTATAAATGGCCTTCCACAAGAGTGGAAGCAAGTGTTAATTGATAAAGTGGGGTTTCCCAATCGTATCCATGGCCACGCAGTTGCTGACATAGTCCACATACCAAATGCTTTTGCAATTCAAGTGACCAAGGTTTTGAATTACATTAATTCAGTGACAGATATATTCTGTGAGATTGCTGTTCCATTGGCTGTGGATATAGCTCAGCCTATTGGTCGCGAAGAGATGGAGGAGGGTAATCTGTGGGAATGGCAGCGAACTGATTCTGGCGCTGTCCAAAATTTCATTGATAACCGATACTACATGCATCCGTTAAAAACAAGCACCAAATATGGTGCTGACTTATGGTGTAAGAGTATGAACAACCAGCTGAAACTGTTAGCTTAGTTGTCATATATAGTTACAGGTTTTACATGAGATCCAGTATTCTGTTTTGTAAATGTATCACAATATTATGCAAGGAATAGATAGATGATACCATTTCAAGTAAACAACAGCCGTTAATAAGAACTGATCAGTGCAGCAAACTCAAGGGATTGTTTTGAGAGACGAAGGCCCACTGAAAAAGCAAAAGTACAAGTGCATGATATGAATAGTTCGATAAGGTCATAATTATCCCATGGCTCGCATAGAAGCATGTAATCATTTCTCTCTTATGTACATCACTGACACATGTGCCATCAGTAGGGTAATAACCAGTTGCATGTGTATGGGTGTAAAACATGTGGCCATGCATAAGGAGTTAATTTAAAGATCTCACAGGTAGGCATATAGCTAGGATCATGCAGCTGCAGGTATGTACATGTGCAGTAATTTTAGTTTGTGATCCAAAAAGGTTTGTAATTTTTTGGCACTATCTGCATAATTAATACTGAGACAAAAATAGATATTATAGTGTCTAAGGATCTCTAGTGGATGGAGAGTGCATGGGTAATAATGTCAGCATTAGGATGCTTGCATATGGAATGAGTCGGCATAACTAATATAGTCAATCTTTAAAAGAAAAGGGGGGGAGGGTTTGGAAGGAAAACACATGTCTAGGGTTTATTTGAACCCATTCCAAATCAGCTCTTAATGAGACAGGGGGGGGGATCTTAATGAGACAGGGAGGGGGGATCTTAATGAGACAGGGAGGGGGGATCTTAATGAGACAGAGACAGGGAGGGGGGATCTTAATGAGACAGGGAGGGGGATCTTAATGAGACAGGGAGGGGGGATCTTAATGAGACAGGGAGGGGGGATCTTAATGAGACAGGGAGGGGGGATCTTAATGAGACAGGGAGGGGGGATCTTAATGAGACAGGGAGGGGGGATCTTAATGAGACAGGGAGGGGGGATCTTAATGAGAAAGGGAGGGGGGATCTTAATGAGACAGGGAGGGGGGATCTTAATGAGACAGGGAGGGGGGATCTTAATGAGACAGGGAGGGGGATCTTAATGAGACAGGGAGGGGGGATCTTAATGAGACAGGGAGGGGGGATCTTAATGAGACAGGGAGGGGGGATCTTAATGAGACAGGGAGGGGGGATCTTAATGAGACAGGGAGGGGGGATCTTAATGAGACAGGGAGGGGGGATCTTAATGAGACAGGGAGGGGGGATCTTAATGAGACAGGGAGGGGGATCAAAGTTGAGGCGGTCGATAGGTGGGTTGTGGTAATAAAAATACATTCTCATTATTTCTCAATCATGAAACATTGTGACCACTTTATGTATAATTTATCAGCTTGGCAACTGTGGTCCGAGCATGCCTCCTACTTTAGGTCCCTTCCTTCCACTCGAGTCAGTTGACCCAGTTATGTGGCTCAGGCTCATCATCAACTATTGCAACAATGATATTGTCGTCTTTGCAGATGTCCCCCTATATCTGTAAGACACGGGTGCACTCTTATTGGCATCAATTATGCTGTAACTATGCATTGGGAAAATACAGCGTGGTGCAGGCCCGGCGGAAGACTATAAAAACGGGTAGGGCTATTTAATTTCATTAGGTTCATTAATTTTCATTATTCATTATTCGACTGTTAGTTAATATATGGGATCGTTTCAGTGAGTTTTTTTTTCAAGATTTCATATATTCTAGAAGTCTGAAATATCCTCTACACATTGCTTCTTACCCACTGAGAATCGGAGTATCTGTTATTGAGTTGTACATGTAAGGCGCTCTGAATTTTTATTCAGCCATACATTTCGACGCAGGCGTTACATTTTTATTGCGCGTACTGGAAATTTGATACTGTATGCGTTAGGCCCCTTTTCGCAGAAACTATCACATATGCATGTATATATCATTAATTATCAATATGCATGCTCATTCGGACTGCAAAATAATGATCAAAATGCTCCAAAAATACGTTGCCTGTGCTCTGAGTTGGCCTGGCTGCTTCTTCAAGATCCAAAGCCGGCATCTGTACGTTCTTTGTGAACGTGAAGGAGCATAAGATAGTTCAGTCTCTGTTGAGACATCGATGGGCGAAGATATGTTTACAACCTATACTCAGGGCACTAAATGAACGCTCATTGATAGCATCACCCATTATTGAACAACACTGCCTGGACAAAAAAAAACGACGATTATGAAGCTTTTAATTCCTGAGCGTGAAGAGTGGAGAGAGTTTCGCCGAATTGGATGTCTTTTGTAGTGGATGGTAGAGTATACAGTTTCTCTACAGACTGTGCATAGTTTGATTCGTGTTTGCGAAACGCATCAGTAGCTGCCTTCCAGTTATATTACCCTCTACTCAAAAAGGCTTCCTCGGCATTTTTCAGAGTCAGTTTGAAATCTCTGACAGCCTGTACGCAAGTACGACAGAATACCTTGACATCCAACTCGCTGTAGTGTAGCCATTTCCACTTTGAAAACCAAATCGGAACCTGCTGGTTGATTGGTGGTGGGGAGGGGGGGGGGGGGGGGGGGGGGGGGGGGGGGGGGCATCTAAGTTAGGTAGTTTACACGAATTTTTAAAATAGTTATTCAACCTACAAAATTGCCATAGCTGGAAAGAGCGCATTATAATGCTACATCATATGTGCAGAAATATTAATCTTTCATATTATGAATAATCATGCGTTTTGTAACAATGACAAAACAAATACATTACAATAGGAGCGTTTTTTTTTTAATTGGCACGGTTGTGGTTTCGAACGATGTAGCGCTGTAAATTTTAACTATCTGAGAAGTTGGTATGTTACACATGCAATATGATAACGGTTTTGCATATTGTATGCTTTAAATATATTCCATGACATAATTAGTTGCAGATAATGCAAAGGAACACTAGTACTTTTATATACATGATAAAACAAGTACACTATCCTATGGAACGCCGTTGCTGCCAAAAGTCGAGAAAACGTTGTATATTTATATTACGGTAAAAAAATTTAGGAAAAAATAAATGGAACAGTTTCCGCGAAAATTGCCCCACGGTTAAAATGTTATAAAAATGCATCGCGTTTGAATCGCTATAACTTCCCAACGGATAACGCTATCGACTTCCGATTTTCAACACTTCATACTACACCATTTCACTATGAAGTGTTGAAAATAGAAAGTCGATAGCGTTATCCGTTGGGAAGTTATAGCGATTCAAACGCGATGCATTTTTATAACATTTTAACCGTGGGGCAATTTTCGCGGAATAAATGATAAATATATGGACCTAATGCATATAAAAAAATAGTGTTATAAAAATGCATCACGTTTAAATCGCTATAACTTCACAACGGTTAATGCTATCGACTTCCCATTTTCTGCATTAGCTTTCTGCCAGCGTTGCGACGTCCGATACCCCTTGGGGTTCAAATTCGCCATATCTTTCTGCAGGAAAGTTCAATTTACTTCAAATTCGGTTTGTACGTAGAGGGATCCAGTACCTATTGTTCGTTAATTTGTACTTGATCCGTTATGGAGATACAGGTGTGCAAAGTAATTGCACATTTCCCGGGCATTTCGCGCCGTTATTACGACCTGCACTTCATGATTATGTAACAAATTCCAGTGTGCCGCCCAAAAATACTGTATCTATTATTGATGTTGGTTTTCAAATTTCGATACGGCATGAAGATTCTTTTCAAAAAGTGATCAAACTGCTTCGATTCGGCTGCCATCACCTATGCTCAACACAGTACGTACTGGTGCATCGTATATCGTCAGTTGGTTCGGTTTAACTTTCACGCTTATTGGTTCTCCCACATGTCAGCGCTATTTAATACATTGGAGCCAAACCCGCGAGAAAGAAAGTAGCTATTAGTCTCGTACCCAGACCCACCATGACGTAGCTCAACCATAACTCAACCTACATGTACATGTACTTATATATGCATGCCCATAACACAATGTGACAAAACATTTGATTGTTCGTTTCATTTTTAGTTCACTGCATGTGCGTGTATGAACATACATTATGGTTAGCAAAAGGCGTAATGAAGGACTGTTCAATGTCATCTGGTGGCAAGGCTGTATTGGATGAAAAACTACGTGGTTTGCAAACCACGTAGTTTTTCATCCAATACAGCCTTCAGACCAACTTGTTAATCTTCATCATTCAGTTGTCTATGGCCATCCAATCAACGTCAGAATCAAACAAAAAGTGGTGAAAGTGGCACATACTCACTTCAATGAAGGAAAATTATACTTAATGCTTACAAAATCTCCAGCTAGCATGAAAATAATAGTTTATTTATTAGAGTGTACATTTCAATGGAAGTGTTGCTAATCCTTTGCTAGTCCTGGAGATTTTGAATTGTTAAGTGTCAAACGATATATTGATTTCTGTAGTTGGCTATTTTCAGTGCTCTAAGAAAAATCGTGAAGGAACTTACCAGTTCACAGAAAATCAACGAATTTGAAAACTTGAAATTGGTTGTAGGATTTGTTAGCCTATTGAGTAAAAAGTAAGGAAACAAGGAATTACGGAAACTATCTAATTATGAATTTAAGGTTTAGTATATTGATCATACGGTGATGTAATCCATCCGCAGCTGCGAGTGTGGGTCTGGGTACGAGACTAATTCAGTCCACGCGAAAAAATGTACAGACAGAGGTACGTCAGTCATAGGAGTATCTGAAGGTAACCGAAGGGGCTATGCCTTGGAGGTACGTACGTGGTGCTGAGGCGGTGTCACAGGAGTACGCGTCCCCCCGGATTACGCGTCCGGCCGGACTCGTGGTCCTAGGATACTAGGTCCGCCGTTAGGATTACCCGTCCGGCCGGACGCGTGGTCCTAGGATACGAGGTCCCCCATTGCCCCTTGTTGACTTCGTTACCGGTAGCAGGAGGTATAGGTAAGCCAAATAAATTAAGCTTTGCCCATAAGCAGCAGATATATACATGTATGTAGCTTTGGAAATCAGTATTTATGTACAATATAATTCAACATCCGATGCCCTACAATCTCAGTGACGCTGTCAGGATTACCACCACGTTCGCTAGGTCGTTCCACGCCAAAAGTAATCATAATCAATGCACCAATACACTTAAATACCAATGCGCAACCATGTGTCAGCATACACACACCTGAGATCCTTCTAGAAGCGCAGTCCCCTCTCCATTTCAGGTCTCAATTGTCACCTCATTCAGTGGCCAGGCAGGATCCGTCTGGCCCTGACAGACACAATATTAATAATACTAAACATGCGCACGTGTTTAAAAGTTTATGAAATGAGTGAGAAAACGAGCGAAACGAGTGAAAAGAAAAGGAGTGAAAAGGAAACGCGTGGAAGGAGGAAAAACGAAACGAGCGGAAGGAGCGAAAAGGAAACGAGCGGAAGGAATGAAAAGGAAATGAGCTGAAGAAGTGAACAGAAAACGAGCGAAAGGAGTGAAAAGGAATTGAGCGGAAGGAGCGAAAAGGAAATGAGCGAAGGGAGTGAAAAGGAAATGAGTAGGAGTGAGAAGAAAGACCGAGAAAAGCTGCTGTATCAAGACGTAATGAAATATATTATGGAAAGGGCGTACACTCAGAGTGGATGCTGAAAAGAACTGGAAGAGGATGATACGCAGGAAAGCAGGAGAGTTTGTACTCGAGGATGGTCAGTTGTATATGATAGAAGACGTTGGGTGTTTGACGAAGAAGACCAGAAAAGAGTGACCGAAGCTTGCCACGACGATAAACTAGGTAATAACTCCTTGTGTATCATGTAAACATCATGACATTGTATTCCATTTTCATGCATGACCAGCTGGTGGAGGCCATTTTGGCAGGGATAAAACATTGCAGAAGGCATGCTCTCGTTTCTACTGGCATGATATGACCAACGACATTAAAGAACATATTAGAACATGTGATACATGTCAGCGAACCAATAAGAAGCTAAGCAAGGCCTCTGCAGAGCTACATCCCATTCCAGTGAAGTCTGAAGTGTGGCATCAAGTTGAAATTGATCTCGTTGGACCGTTGACACTGACACGTAATAATAACAGGTAAAGTTCTCATGCTGGGCTTCATGTAATCGATTGTACATAGTGTATAAAAACAAGTAATTATGCAACAAAATGAGAGAAGTTGTACAAAAATTATATGATTTTGTTCGAACAAAGTTATCTTTTGCGTTCATAATCTATATATCCTAGCCTGTTTTTGCACTGATGGCTCCAGAGTGAAATGGTAATGTGGTTTGGGGATTGATGTAATTTAAGCAACTCCTTGCATATTTGCAACAGTGTGAAAAAATATTGTGTTTATTTGTACTAGGTACTTATTTTATTCTCTTTGTACATTGCTCCTTCCTTATTTATTATGGAACAAATGCCGTACAGTTCCGGGTATAATTATAATACCTTCCTCTCCATCCCCATGTATGCATAGAAAAAATTACTTTTTTTCTTAACCGATCGTATCTCAGTAAAAAAAATAAGCGCTACAGTAGTTACTTATAATAAAATTAATATTCAACAAACTTTTATTTCTCAAACAACATAATTGGTTAGTCCTAGCGCTTAATATGGTGATGGAGATATGCTCGTGTGAAAAAACATTCCATTTTCTCCATGGAGGGCGGAGGGGGTGTTGTATCCGGGACTCTACGGTATGTTTTTGTGCAGTGTGTACGTTGATAATTAAACAGCACTGATATTTGTCATTATTTATCCTCACATTGCCATTTTGTGATCTTCTGTCAGGTTTCTAGTAACATGCACAGACTATTTTTCAAAATGGTCCGAAGCTCAAGCTCTTCCATCCAAATGTGCTGAAGGGATAGCCAATTTCATTTATTCCCTAATTGCTAGGTTTGGCTGTTTTAAAGTATGCATTTCAGATCAGGGTCGTGAGTTTGTAAATGCACTAAATGAGAAGCTTTTTTTACTGATGGGAACTGGCATCGTATTGCAAGCGCATACCACCGCAAACCAACGGACTTGACGAAAGACTGAATCAAACTGTTACAAAGTCGCTTGTTAAATATATTAATGCTGATCAAGATGACTGGGACGAACACTTAGAATCAGTTCTTTTCTCATATCGTACAAGTGTTCATGCTACAACTAAATACACACCCTTTTTTCTTATGTACGGTAGAGAAGCAGTATTACCCATCCAGCTACACACCAGTAATGTGGATAATGGCATGCAATCCCAGAAATTGAAAGTGAAGCTCAGAGGCATGCTGCAAGGCTGGATATGATACGCACTGAGACTTTTATGAAAGTTGCATCTAACATTGAAAATGCTCAAGCTAAACAAAAGCTTTACTATGACCGCAAGCATGCAAAGGCAGAATTCAAACTAGGAAGCCCAGTTCTTTTAAGAAATATGAGAAAGCTTTCTCGAAAAGGAGGGAAAATGGACAATGAGTGGACAGGCCCTTTTACAATAGCTGAAGTGTGTGATAAGGCGTTGTATTTATTAAAGATTGAACACGGCAAGGTTTTAAAAAATTTATATAATTCAATCCAGTTGAAAACATATGAAGAAAGGCAAATTCATGAAGCTGCTAGTGATCTAGGGCAGGTTCATGCTGGTGCTAGTGACGAGGAGATAGCAAGCAAAATTGAACAGGATTTTACTGCATCTCACAATGAAGAAAGTGCAAGCAAAGAGAGACTGGCCATAGGTGTGACTGATTCTCACAATGAAAAAATCTATGGCAGTGAAATTTCTACTCGTGAACTGCTTCATGAGCAATTGTTTTCACCACAATTGTTTCGATTATGGCGAACAGGTGCCAATGAACTTGCATTTAATCCAGCAGAAGATGATGATGACTTTGATGTAAGTTATTCAGTAATTAACATGTTATTTTATGTACGTTATGTAAATTTATATACTCGTAAATGTATTTCCTAAGTACACCGGTATAAAATATTACCTTACTTCGTTTTACTTTTTTTTAGACAAGTGGATTAAATTCTGAAGCTGGTGAATATGCCTTGAACAAGGATCTTATTGTAGAGCACTGGCTGACTCATCGTGCATATAATAAAGAAGCACCTTTAAGAGATTTCTGCGGAGGGCAGTTTGTAATAATGAATGAAAAACTTTCCGAAGAGTTTGATCATTTCAGAATGCATGACATTAATGGAAGTTTCTATCCAGTGGAGTCTCTTCAACTTCTGGAGTGTTGGTTCAAATCCAGTGGCATTAGTATTAAGACCATTATTAGATATGGCAAAAAAAATTTTCCTAAAAATATTGATATATTGATGCATTCTGTCAGTGGGTTATGGAGACAAGAAAGATGTACAATAAAGATGGTGTGGTTCTTGACAGCCTAAACTTAGCCAGTAAGCCAGATTTGAATGTTTGCGCCTCTGGATTCATTAAATTACGACCTGATAATTGTAGAACGAATGAAGCAAAAGTTAGCGTGAATGATTGTGATGAGGAGAAACAACAAAGTAAGAAAACCAGTGATGAAGAGAAGCCGATAAAGAAAGCCAGAAAGGTTAGATGTCGTAAACAATGGATGGAAGTGGAAGATGTTAAGCTCTATGAAGAACACAGATGCATCCTGGAGAGTTACAAGTGGGTAGATGATGTGCTTGATTAATGCTTTACAGTTCCTTCTCCATAGCCAATATGGCCGACCGGGATTTCAAGCTACAACCTTGGCTTATAATTTAAGATTCAATGTAATGAGAGAATTCATTCAAATTCTACACAATGGAGAAGATCATTGGGTGACTATTTCGACCATTGGATTGGCATCTGGCCACGTGAATGTTTTCGATAGTCTTTATGACACCTGCAATAGTTTTATCATTGAACAAATATGTGCAATTCTATGTACACCTAACGATGAGGTACATCTCATTTCATGGATACTGTGAAGCAAACCAATCATTCTGACTGCAACCTATATGCCATTGCCTTTGCCGTAGATCTATGCTCTGGTCAAGACGTGTGTAAAAGGAACTATAGTGCAGTACTGATGCGTCCACATCTCTTAAATTGTTTACAAAACTCCATTTCCTGCTTCAGCTCATCCAATCAGTAGTCGTGCTATAGCACAAAAAAGAGCGTACACGTGAGGTGCTATTGTAGGATGCCAGATGCTGGATTAATGATTCAGTGCGATTCTTGTAAAGAATGGTTCCACAAAGAATGTGACATATCCATTCCAAAAGAAGCGTGGAACAATAAAAAATACAAATGGAATTGTAAAAAATGTCAGCCCAACTGAACATTATTTTTATGTATACTTGTTTCATGTATTTATCACTGACATGTTGTATGATCAGATATATCATTTAATAATCTATTAAAAACCACGATAAGCTATAGGTACATGTATAATCTATATTGAAAACCTTGATAAGCTTTATAATTATTATTAATATACAACACTATAACAAAAACAAAGAACTATAACTACATGAAACACCACTACTAAAGAACTATTATACTACCCTGACTATGATGCTATATAGCATACCATGCATGTGCATGTAGCTAGCTCAGTTTAGAATTATACTTTTGGGTACAATGACTATATATAGGAAAATGCTACAATAATACCATTAACTAGTATATATATTAGACTAGACTTGGTGATAAGTGAAAAGAAAATAATGCTATATTGGGGACATGCTATCCTACACAGCGAAACCATTGCATTGAGACGGTAACGTCTCATCACGTGACCTTACCCGTCACTCAGATGTAGGCGGATACCGTTGATATCAATACCAACGGTCCGTCTGTGGACGGAGAGTGGACGGCAACGTCCTTCCCCTCCGTCGCTCTGTCACGTCTTTAAACGTTATAATCCGTCAGTCCGGGAAATCCACGGTTAAAGGCGGTTCGCTTTTTACCGCATCGTACCGTCGGTACGTAAGGTTGGATTTCTGGCTACCGGTATTACAGCGGTACCGCTTCTACTTTCTATCCATGCAGCTTTATCGTATACGTGCACCATCCCATTCACTTTTCTCAGGGTTAGTTCTTCAAAAAACCATATACAAATACAAATGCATATAAAAAGGAAGAGCAAGTGTCAGTTTTGCTTGGTCTCCACATTAGGCAAAAAGCCGGATTCCGTTCTGTTGAAAGATAATTATGTGTAGCATCAATCATGAATGCATGAACCACAGAAGTACTTGCTTACACATTTGCGCCGGTATTGACAATCTGCGCGCGATGACACTGGCACAAACGTGGAGCCACTCACGTCATCAAACGTTCATCTTGTGTAAAAAGTCACAGATGAGGAAAAAAGACATACCTCATTGCGTTCCAAAGCCAAAAAAAATAAAGGTGGCTGGGTAGAGGAAATACAATTAAATAACGTACCAATAATACGTTACACCTACTAATATGTGTTCGCGTTACAACCTATTCCTGTAGATGGAAGAAAAGTGGTTGTGATATCTTCGACACCCCAAAAATGGCACTTACGCAGCACTCATGTCTTATCATCAGTATGTGGCGAATCAACAAGTTTATTCGGATCCATAAGTTCCACGCCAATCTTTGAACCTGAAAGTTGCTATAGAGGAGGACAAAGGCCGATAGCGAAACGCTTACCATATCGTGCTCTTTGCTGCGCTGATGCACGTTGTACTTTGGCGCCAAAATAGATTGCGATAAAATAGGTAACATCCATCGGCTACACCACTGTTTCCCCGCCAAAAACCTATTATTAAAATAGTCACGTGAATTGGTCAAGGGACAGTTATAGTTGAATTAACCAGCAACTGTCAATCAATTGCAATTAGCGAGCTTATACCGCTTGTTATTGGTATGCGATGTGTTGCCATGGCAATGAGGTAACAGTCCAGTACATGTATGTGCGATTTAAAATCTTTTATCAGCCTTGAAATTGATTCATTAAGGTCCAATACAAGAATGCAGAACATACAACATGTACATGGAATCAGTTTTAGTTTGAGTGAGGATGGAAGACATAATCCTTTATCCCTACATATGTAAAGAATGAACGAAGTACTTCTATAATGTTGCACACAGCCACACACACATCACACACAGGCACACATCACACAAGGCATACATCACACATAGGCACACATCACACATAGGCACACATCACACATAGGCACACATCACAGAGGCACACATCACACAGAGGCACACACACACAGGATACATAACACAGAGACACCATCACACAGGTACACATCACACAGGCACACATCACACAGGCACACATCACAGAGGCACTCATCACTAAGGCTACAAACACACACAGGCACACATCACACACAGGCACACATCACACCAACAGGCACACATCACAAAGGCACACATCATACAGGCACACATCACACAGGCACACATCACACAAAGGCACACATCACACAAACAGGCACACATACACACACAGGCATACATCACTCATAGGCACAAATGACACACAGGCACACATCACAAAGGCACACATAATAAAGAGGCACACATCACACATAGGCACACATCACACATCACACAGGCACACATCACACATCAACAGGCACACATCACACACAGAGGCACACATCACACAGGCACACATAACACAGAAGCACCATCACACAGGTACACATCACACAGACACACATCACACTCAGGCACACATCACACAAACAGGCACACATCACACACAGGCATACACACACACAGGCACAAATGACACACAGGCACAAATCACACAGGCACTCATCACACATAGGCACAAATCACACAGGCACACACAGAGGCACACATCACACAGGCGCACATCACACAGGCTCATGTCACACACAGACACATAGACACTCATCGCGAAGGCTACATATCACACAGAGGCACACATCTAACACATGCACACATCACACACATGCACACATCACACAGGCACATATCACACACAAGTTACACATATTGGCACACATTACAGACAGGCACACATCCCACAGAGGTATGCACACAGACACACATAGCACACAGCCATACATCACACATCACATATAGGCACACATCACTAAGGCTACAGGCACAAATGACACATAGGCACATATCACACACAGGCACACATCACACACAGGTTACACACATTACACACAGGCACACATCACACATAGGCACACATCACACATAGGCACACATCACACAGAGGCACACATCACACAGAGGCATGTGTATATCACACACAGGCACACATCACATGCAGGCATACATCACACACAGCCACATCACACACAGGCACACATCGCACATAGGCACACATCACACAGGCACACATCACACATCTCACACAGGCACAAGCACACATCACATAGGCACCATCACACACAGGTACACATCACACACACAGGCACACATCACACAGTGGCACACATCACACACAGAGGCACACATCACACACAGCCACACATCACACACAGGCACTCATCACTAAGGTTACACATCACACACAAGCACACATCACACACAAGTTACACATTGACACACATCACACACAAGTTACACATTGGCACACATCACACACAAGTTACACATTGGCACACATCACACACAAGGACACATCATAAACAGAGGAACACATCACACAGGCACTTATCAATAAGGCTACACATTACAGAGAGGCAAACATCACACACGGGCACTCATCACACACAGCAATACATCACACAGAGGCAAGTGCACATTACTCAGAGGCATACATCACGCACAGAGCAGAGGGACACATCACACAGAGGCACGTGTACATCACAAATCACACACAGGAACACATCACACAGAGGTATGTGTACATCACACACAGGCTACACTTATTGGCACACATTACACACAGGGACACATGTATCATAAACAGAGGTGCATATCACACAGAGGCACTCATCACTAAGGCTACATATTACACAGAGGCACACATTGACACAGGCACACATCAACACACAGGCACACATACACAGTGGCACACATCTCACACAGAGGCACACATCACATACACACACAGGCAACTGGTGCCATTTATAGTTATGGAGTCCTTGCTGTAAAGATTCTTTACTTGATGACGAATCTGACTCAGAGCCGGAGAGGTATTCTATATGCTCTCCTGTCTGCCATAGTACCGGTACCCGGTACGTCTGTATAACAAAAAAGGATACAATTAGCTGCTAATAGCTACCGCTCAGCACTAGCTATATCTCGCGAATCGAGTATGCAGCTGCGCATATGCATACATAATCGGTGCACGTGTATGATATACGATACGTACATACCTTCCGCAGGAAGCTGTTGTTTAGCTTGAAGAGAACTATCAGCTTTGGATAACGACTCTACTAGCATTTGGTGTTCAATAAATGTAGATCTACACACGTATTCCCCGCAGTGGTGACAGTAACGTCACTTGCCGCTCATTTTTGAATTCGGAAGGAGTTACTTGTATCACGTGACCATGCGTCAATAATAGTGGAGGACGCGGTACCGTGCGGTAGCGTTCGTCGATTCACGTTCATAAATACACGGATACCGTCACTAAACGTTTCCGTGAAATTTACGTGGAAGTCCGTCTTGATCGAAAGTGACGGGGCACCGTTGCAACCCGTCTCCGGATAGCGGTTTCGCTGTGCTAGTATACGCTGTCCGGGGGGACAGCTACTCCTAAGGGGGGACATACTATCCTAGAATACGTTGTCCGGGGGGACAGTGGCTCCTAGGACTGGTTGTCCGGCGGACCTAGTATCCTAGGACCCCGAGTCCGGCCGGACGCGTACGTCGGGGGACGCGTACTCCTGTGACACCGCCACTG
>JABACO010000012.1:1041177-1056394 GCA_013339895.1 Ephydatia muelleri | reverse complement strand
CCCCCCCCCACCCCACCCCCCCCCCCTTCCCGGACAAGCATTTCCTATGACTGTTCCCCCTCCCCCCCCCCAAGGGACAGACTTGTAAATGCCCCCCTGGCAAGCTCTATGTTGTTCCACTCCCCCCTGGACAAGCTTCCATTATACCTTCTAACACCCCGGGGCAGGCATTTAAATTACCACCCCCCAGGACATATTCCCTATACCCCCCTGGACACCAGTTATTGTCATCTGTAGGGGTGTATAATTAAATAATGGAATAGTCTATTTTATTTATGGACAATTCACGAGAAAATTGCCCCCCGGTATGGGATTGTTTCCCGCGAAAAATATATTATAAAATTTCTTATACACGCAATAGAAATGTAACGCTTGCATTGAAATATATGGCACAATTCAGAGCCTTACAACTCCATGGCAGATACTCCGATTCTCAGTGTGTAAGAAGCAATGCGTAGAGGACTTTTCAGACTTCTAGAATATCAAATAATTTGAGATCTTGAAAAAACATGCATCAGGACCCAGTTCGCGGAAACGATCGCATGTAATAAAATTAATTATAATTGAAGAGTTCACGACAAAATGGGCAAAATATCGTGATCCAAATATTATCAAATGTTATAAAATTCATTTGCATTTAACACACACACACACACACATGCACACACACACAGAGACTGGGCTTGTACCACTTGCAGTGACTTTGGGTTCTTATTTCTCACACTGTTTTTTACAAAGCGTAGATTTACATACTTGCACTGTTGTGTAAATTGCTTGTGCACCTTATTCATCACACACACACACACACAGCACACACACACAGCACACACACTCACAACACACTCACAACACACACAGCACATGCACACACACACAGCACACACGCACACACACATGCACACAGCACACACACGCACATAGCACACACACACACACACACAGCACACACGCGCACAGAGACTGGGCTTGTACTACTTGCAGTGGCTGTGGGTTCTTATTTCTCACACTGTTTTCACAAAGTGTACATGTGCATGAATGTACACAGCTATGTACACACTTACATTGTTATATAAATATACCACATTAAGCCTGTACATTGCACGTGAAGTCTATTCCGCTAAACTTGTTCTTTGCACATACACATGGATTCTATTCCATTTACATGTATTCAATTTCTGTACCCTGTCCCTTTGTACTCATAGTGTGTTCCTCTGTAGCGTTGTGTGTGGTTGACAACTTACTCCTTGCGTGTGGAGCTCCCTTATGCTGGTTCTCTGTACGTACACACTCACATCACCATTCTCTGAGAAGGTGTGATTTAATGGGCTAAACTTCTGTTTGTTCACTATGCTCAGCGAATGTTCCACTTGCAAAACTTTGGCCTCTTATTTCTCATAGTTTTTAGCTCACACAGAGTACTTGTACATGCCCTCATGGTGACACACACACATGATGATGACACACACACACACACACACACACACACACACACACACACTCTGAATCTGCATCTATTCTGTTGAACAGCTCATGAGGCCACTGATCCTATTCTCACACACACACACACACTCTGAATCTGCATCTATTCTGTTGAACAGCTCATGAGGCCACTGATCCTATTCTCAACAAGTAAATAAAAACATTCTCTAACGAGAAAGTTGTTGGTATATAGGATTGACCAATAATGGTGTAAAAAGCATAGAAACAAGAGTGACAAAAATTTGACTGGAAAATTGAAATAAGCCCATTACTCAGGCATGTACTGTTATAACGTTAGTGTGCTAAATATAGGCCTATTTCAATTATCCAGTCAAATTTCTTGTTTCTGTGCTTTTTACACCACCATTGGTCAATCCTATATATCAACAACTTTCTCATTAGAGAATATTTTTATTTACTTGTTTTTTCCTAGCGCGTCTTTATACATGGTCACAAATTCAATTTTTGAAGGGAGGGAGGTTACAAAATTTAATAATTGAAATGATAAGTAATGTACTGTACGGTTCCCCTGCCTTTTCCTCTCCCCCAGCCTCGTCTCTGATCTCGGCGGCCTGGTTCAGGCCATGGGGCCATGCGGGTGGTGGTGGCAGCAGGCAAAGTGGTGGTGGGGACACTGGTGCCAATACTGGTGGGGGGGCTGGTGCAGGTAGCGGTGCTCCTGCTGCTGCTGGTGGCAGCTCTGCTGCTTCTGCGGGCGGCGGTGGGGGCAGCTCTGCTGCTGCTTCTGCTGGTGGCGGTGGGGGCAGCTCTGCTGCTGCTGCTTCTGCTGCTGGCGGTGGGGGCAGCTCTGCTACTGCTGGCGGTGGGGACAGCTCTGCTGCTGCTGGTGGTGGTGGGGGCAGCTCTGCTACTGCTGGCGGCGGACAGTAAGGGGGGCAGCACTGCATCTAGCGGCCGCGGGGGCAGCTCTGCTACTGCTGGCGGCGGACAGTAAGGGGCAGCACTGCATCTAGCGGCCGCGGGGGCAGAGAGCCAGCAGTATGATACCAATGCCCAACTAAAATATCATTTCTTTCTAATTTCAATGCATTAACTTCTCGGATAGTTTTTAGCAATGACCCTGCTTTTGCTCTTCGTACACTCAGTGCTTTAGAAACCAATGCATCTGCACCAATCTTACTTACTGCTGCATGGGCAGATCTTGTAACAACCTTTTGAGCTAGCAATGGATGAGACTTACAAAAGGCATCATTTACTTCACTTAGAAGCTATCCCTAAGAATAGCTTTTTCAAGACCACCATTATACTCCATTAGTGCATGAGATTTGGGTTCATACAAGGAGTAGCTATATGGGAGAAGGATATGGTTGCAGTGCTCAACCCTATAGCAAATGCAATTAAATTCATACACAGTTACAGGCGGACTGCCTGCCATTGTAGCCTTTTTAGATAAGGAAGCCTTTTTGTACATCAGATTAAGGATGACACTCCAATATTCAATAGACAGGTCACAAAGGAGAAACGACTACTGTACACAACAGTTGGGTCACCATGCATGCTTTACATGTGAAGTGAATGGTTTTGTGCAGATCCCTTACATGCGTGCTGTACACATGCTGCATGCACATCTTCTCATAGCTTTATAATGCTAGTGCAATACAACATGCCATGACATACCTACCTTTGGGTGGTAGTGGTAGTTCGGTGACCCCTGCGATACCGCGTCCTCTCGGCAGCACGTTTAGCCAATCGGAGAGCGGGGTCATTCCAATACCGATTCTCTTCAGATGCCTTAATGGCAGCTGAATTGTCCTCGTATTTCTGCCTTTTAGCAGCGCGGTTCTCCTCGAGGTCCTCTTGATATCGCTGCCTTTTAGCAGATTGCTTAGATTCCATATCTGCGTTGTAGCTGTCGCATACAGAGGCCTTCTTCTTTTCGGGATCGGCCGTGTAGCTGTCGCGTACAGAGGCCTTCTTCTTTTTGGGATCGGCTTGTAGCGCACTCGGGCTTTAGCCTTGTTTTCTTGTGATAAAATATTGTCTTGCTTTTGAAGGTATTCCGCTCGTTGCTTAGATCTCTTCTTTCGATTGCGCGAAGGCATTTAACTTCACTATCGATTAAACTGCTATAGAAACACCAAATAAATTTCGTGCAGTATAATATATAAATAGCTTCACTGAACAACAATAAACCTTCTGCATATTCCTATATAGAACTTGCTACCGCATGAGGTACTTCTCGCTGTAGTTGTCTGTATGACCTTAAGGGGCACCGTGTAGGTGAATTCCGAAGCGATTGTTGCTATTGCCGTTCTTCAAAATCGTTTGTAGCTTACCTTCCTAAGGAAGAAGACCAAGATTTTTTAGGACTGGGCACGAGAAACAGGAATTAATTTGTTCCTCTAAAAGCACACTGTTTTATGACACGGAATGATCGTAGAACTGTAGATCTTTTGAGTTCTCATTCCATCGCGACAAAGAGATAAGCGATCCGTTACTCCGTTGTCCCTACAGACGCGAGTGAAGTTTTCATCAATCCTCAATCAATCCTATATTGAACCTGCTGCCGCAGGGTCAGATTTCTGTATCTCTCAGTGTAAGTGTTTTCTTTGAGTCCAGCCATATGAGGCCTTTTTTATTTTTGTTTCTTATGTTTTGGTCTTGGCAGTGTGGCATATTCAAATGAATATGAATATTTTTACTACTAATGCTTAGTGTAAACTTCCCGAACAAAAGCTGAGCGGGCAAGCCCCTTCTCAGCGAAAGGTGTTGTGAGTCTCATGTTGCATGATACATGTGTGTGTAGAGAACCAGTCATAAGGGAGCTCCACATGCAGAAGTTGTCAACCATATGAAACAATAGAGAGCGACATACTACGAGTACAAAAGCCCCAGTCCCTTACATTAATTGAGAATTGAATCAGTGGCCTCTTAAACATGCATACGAGCAGTTCAATGGAATAGAATGCAAGTTCATGTGCAGAGAACAGGTTCAGACTTTGCATGTAATGTACATTAGTTTGTGTGTGTGTATAGTGTGCACCATCATTCGACAGGTTTAATGTTTACCATGGTGGGTGTGTGTGTGTGTGTATGTGTAAATTTCAAGTGGTTTGAACATTCCCGATTTGGTGGTTTTAAACCCCAGGGGTATTGGAGTTAGTACGTCTGCATCGCGCTCATACAAGACACCAAACTATATTTACGCATAGAGCAGTGGTGTGGTAAAGCATTGAAAATAGGACATTAATAGCATAAACCTCGCAGATAATATGAATTATTTATAAATTTTACAAGGGTCAGTGGATTGTGTTCATTATGTCCATCCACTATCATTGCATGTACCTACCTTGTGTTGTGGATGAATTCCTTATAGGCTAATTATCTAGTAACGAAATAATATAATACCAGCACCTTTAATTAAAATCAGCTTTGACTATTCAGTGCGATTAAACGCAGTCTTGAAATCGGGTTTGAGTTTGATTCAGTATTCAAAATAACACTTGTAATTTCATATTGAAATTTGACATTTGTCGAATTGTATTGAAATGAGCTTTATTCCATTTGTGCAGAGCACTAGTATATGTGGCAAAAATAAAGGTATCTGTGTATATGTGCTTGATTTATAATGGTTGAGAAATTCTACATTAATCATGGACAGTGTCAGGTACATTATTTTCCTATGCAGGTGGAGTTACATGGAATCCCTATCCTCACTTTGGTGGAGTGGATATGTGGCCCAGGGGGTTTCCACAGTCCAGTTCTGCACAACCTGATACCCAAATGGGGAGTACTTCCTGCTATCCAATCATTCAACAGTATCTTTCTCAATCTCATCCAGATTTGGATGCATCGTATCTGATGCAAAATAAAAATTATCAACCGTTTAAAAAGGTTGAATCTTCAGCTCTGGTCATCCCAAGGGGTTATTTTGCTCCCTACAATTCCCACAGTACAATTCATCTCTATGAAGCCTTGTGGTCACTCCTTCTTCCAAGGACTGTGCACAAGAGAGTAGCTGACATATGGAGGTCTTACATTGCTCAATCTCTGTTCTATCTCATCCCTGATGCTTGCCTAATGTACACTCCTCCTACAGTAACAGGTCACACCACAGAATCACCTAGCTATGAGGATGAACTTCCTTTGTATACAAACTCGTCTTATGTAGTGAATGTACTGAAATATTATCTTATGTCCTTTGACACATTTGAAGAGGCATTACTTGGCATTTATGAATTGATGTACAAGTCCCAATTATTGGGTAAGGATGACATCACCTTAGTGGAACACTGGATAAGCGACCTGAAGTTAATTGGATATGAATTTCCAAAGCTACCGAAGAAAGCCAATTTGTGGACAAAGAACGTTCATCTGTGTATAATGTTCAACTGGGGATCAACAGAATATAGAACAAGACTGTTATTGTCGTACTATATGCGCTTTTTTGATGTCATCACTTTATTTTTTGAAGGAGAACCTGCTCCTCACACCTACATACCCTCTCATATTCAAGTATTCTATGTCAGAACTGGCAACGGTTTTCTCCAGCAGAGGTGTGTTGAACTGTGTATCAACCAAACAGCACCAAACACAGTTAGCCACCTGTACATCGCTGATGACATGTTCATCAATATTGCTAAAATGAGTCAACTTTCTCTATCAAAAATATGGTTTATTCCTCTATCAGTGCATACTTTTGGAGATGATTCATCTTTTGTCGGTTGGTACTGGTGGGATAAACCTCTAGGTGGATATACACAGTACAAACGATTTGTTACAGTTATAAATGGCCTTCCACAAGAGTGGAAGCAAGTGTTAATTGATAAAGTCGGGTTTCCCAATCGTATCCATGGCCATGTAGTTGCTGACATAATCCACATACCGAATGCTTTTGCAATTCAAGTGACCAAGGTTTTGAACTACATTAATTCAGTGACAGATTTATTCTGTGAGATTGCTGTTCCATTGGCTGTGGATATAGCTCAGCCTATTGGTCGTGAAGAGATGGAGGAGGGTAATCTGTGGGAACAGCAGAGAACTGATTATGGTCTTGTTCAAAATTTCATTGAAAATCGATACTACATGCATCCGTTAAAAACAAGCACCAAATTTGGCGTGGACTTCTGGTGTAAGAGTATGAACAACCAGCTGAAACTGTTAGCTTAGATGTCATATTATTCACAGTTAACAGGTTTTACATGGGATCCAGAATTCTATATTGTAATAAATGATTTAAATGTTATTGACAGTGATATAAATGATAAACCACACAGGCATGAATAAGAACTGAGCAATGTAGCCTGCTTGAAGGATTGCTTTAGAGTCAGACGCCTACTGAAAATGCAAAAGAACATTCAAGGGATGTGGATAATTCAATAAGGCAACTCTATACATTTATCTCATGGCTTAAGAAATTGCATGGGCATAATTATATCTCTAGCTCTTTACCTATTCAATATATATACTAGTGTCTAAGGATCTCTAATGGAGGGAGTGTGGGTTGTTGAGGGACTGTCAGAGCTAGGATATTCAGGTGAGGTGCAAATGGAAAGGAATGCAAGTCAACTGGGAGTGGCGCATCCTACACAATTAACTGTTTGGTGCCTACAAAAATGGGTGTGTGGGTGGGGAGATGGGAGAGTATTTAGCCAGAAAATACACCTTGTCAGAATAGGGTGTGTTTGAGACCATTCCAAAATCAGGTCTTAAAGATGCAGGGAGGGTGAGCTTCAAGTTGAGCTGGTCTATAGGTCAGTGGTGATCAAAAATGTTTATTCTCACTATTTCTCGATCAATAAAAAATTTACCAGACCACTTTATGTATGTATAATTCATCAGCTTGACAGCTCTAGTCCAAGCATGCATACTTTAGGTCCCTTCTACTCCACTAACCAATGCAGTCATGTGGTAATGGGCTCATAGTCAATAAAATAGGCGTGATTGAATACGTGGGTCATTTCAAGCCAAATCAACACAATCATCGACACCTGTATTTCAAATCAATTCAACGTTTGTTGCACTCATTTAGATATAAAAAGACAGCATTTTAAAATCCAAAGTCAAATCATTTGGGAACCACAAGACTTGTGAAAACATTTACCACAAATGAAAACGATACTGAATATCTCGAAGTGCATTGCATGCACAGTTGCAATGTTTGTACCACATATAGCTACCATGAGAGGCTACATTTTATTAATGAGTGTGGCTCCACGCTTCAAAATGTATTATTTATTTCGCTTTCTATGCTTCTTAACAGTGCTATGCTACAAAAGAACATTTCGTTTTGATTCTTTCCCCTTTTAACTCAAGAGTCTTTAGCTCTCCCATGTCTGAAAATGGCGTGAAAACCATTTCCTTGGCATAATGCGTTGAAGTGAGTGTATTTCTGAGCTCAAGAGTCTTACCGCAAAAGGCAATAATTTCATGCTACTCAAACGCCTGTATAAAAGAAAGAAAAAACAAACAAACATCTGCACACTCAGTATAATATCTCACTCACAGCTCTGGAGGAGTATTCCAAGCAGAAAGTTGTCAACTTCGCGGAGAAGGGTAATTATATTACCGAATGTTGACAATATGTGTCAATTGGCTCGCCACACCAAGTGGGTCCATGACAGCGTACCTCAAGAGGAAGGAATAATGAGAAGCCTTGCAAGGGACATAATAGGAAAACAACTCTGCGTGGAGAAATTTGCCCTGTTTCATGTTGGAGCAACAAGTGATTCCAAATCTCATGCAACCATGCAGCTGGTTCTCCACGTGTAGGACAATGATGTCTCTAACTTAGTATAGGCTGGCTATTCTGATTCAATTTTGTGATCACCATTCGCCATGTGATGCAGTTTATATTCACACCACAGATCGAATGGTTCCTGTTGTTGGATGGCTGCACGAAACAACAGTCACACTTTTTGCGATGATACATTTAGGTCCCTTTTTCGCGGAAACGATCCCATTTTTTTGAAAGTGTACGAGAACTTGAATATACCAAATCTATAATCAAAAATGGAGCTTGGCACATCTGAGTGAACAATAATCTGGACTGTTTCTGTAAAATGTATTAACTTATCATAAATTTGGTCCATCATCATTGAATTAAAGTCTCTTCATACCACTTTCATATTACGTCTTTCATGTTCCTTCAAGCTACAAAATCACTCTCAACATTGTTTAGTAGTCCATTTAGGGATTTAGGGACACTGATGGTCAGGTTTCATAAATTGCACAGTCTAAAAAAATAATGATTATCCATTAAAACTCCAGGCGATACATTTCATACCTGATACACATTTACCACTTACCTGTAACAGGTATTACCTGCTGCTGGAGGGTGGCAGGCGATTGTGGAGTGCCTAATGTGTGCGTATTCCATTGATGATCATTAACATGTAGTACATTCAGATAGGTTGGTGACCGAAATGAGTCATATACAGTACAACAGAACATATACAATCATCTAAATCATATACCAATTTAAAGCACGCTACCCTAGGCCAGAGATCATATAGGCCCAACCATCTAGCCCTCTTCGGTGTGCATTGATTAGATTGTGGTGGGCCAGGGTCAGAGGTTTCATAGAGGTATGACGCAATTTAGCAACAAATTATGCACTTGACAAAAAGTCTCATCGCCTCTTGCATACCAACCATTATGATTTGTCCACTACTTTGTGTCACATGAAGAAGCAACCCACATGTACCCATGTGGCTTTTTACAGTGTAGTCCTGTCTCAAAAAGGGGGGGGGGGGAGCTTAATGTTGTCCATAGAGAAAGAACAAGAGCTGTCAAAGTAAACACGTGCAGAGGGACACGTCCCGTCTCAATGGGGCGCAGAAATTGAGAATACAATCAGGGGGCCGTTTGAACAGTGAAATAGAATGCACATGCGTTTAGAGGGACCGACAATGTGTGTGCATTGTGCATGAACGTGTGCGTGTATGACCAGAACTATTCGCTATTGTTCTTGCCATATGCGCATGACAGTAAGGGCTGTGTGTGTGTGTGTGTGTGTGTGTGTGTGTGTGTGTGTGTGTGTGTGTGTGTGCGTGTGTGTGTGTGCGTGTGTGTGTGTGTGCATCTATATTCAATGACCAAGTGAGCCCAACTTATTAATAATTAAAGATGTGCGTAAAATGTATTTTACCACAGAATCAGTCTCTGAGACATTTCAATAAGTAGTTGGTCTTACTTTGCATAATAATGGTTTATGTATTTAAAGCATCGTGTTCTGACTACAACGGAAATATTAAATATGAGCAAGTTTCAAACATTGCTAGCATCACGATGACTCACCAACAAAAGCACATTATGAAACAATACTAATTCATGACGTAAAGCATGACTTGTGGCTTTATGTATAGTGACCGCGACCACAAGCACAAATTATTTTCGCTTTCACAATTTATAGCACTTTTTCTTTTAAAGCGGCAATTCCATAAAACATACATGTATATCAGCATAAACTCCCAATTTATTTCCATCCATTGACGCAAGGAACCTAAAATGCAAATTTGACCTCACAAAGTCAAATGTATTGGCCATTGCGAGATACAAAAAAAAAGTGTTGTGCACTCAGATGAAGATTCCTCATCTAAAATATGTGTAGCATTGGAATTGAATGGCATGCATGCTATGCTACTACGATCTTAAAAGACACATCATACATGACGCTTATAATAGTAACACCGTAGTGACTGTTAAATCCGAGAGCTACTATTTGTTTCAAAAAAAAAACAAACAAAAAAACAAAAAAAACCCTGAAATGGCTGGTAAGTTCTGTCGTAGCTGAATTGGAACATTGCCGCGCTGGCTTCTATTGAGCTATAATTCATCTCAGCAAACTTCCTGGAATGGCTCTTTGACTTTCCACATGCACCATTTGCATGCAATTTAAAACAACATGTAGCATGCAGGATCGATAACAATAGCTTCTTTTATTTTCTCCTTCTAAGCAGAATAGTGGGAAAGTTATTTGGCGGTCAATAAAACCGATCATGCAACACAATAATACACTGCGCTACACCCAGGTCACTTTCAGCATCATGATCGTAACTGCAGCATACCGCTACTCAGATAACCATTTACGCATAGCTGCGTGTACGGCGTCTGGCTCTTCGAGGTGGGGAGAGTGACCACAGTTAGCAAGCCACAGTCGGCTGACCGATCCACCAAGATCTTCATATGCGCTTAAGAATCCCTTCCACTGTTCTATCATGGGCTCTAGGGGGCACTCTGCGACACCCGGCCACCCTGGCAGTACCCCCAGTTGACCCAGATTACTGGCGTCGAGAAACGACCTGTCACTGATGAGCTGGTCCTTCCCCCCTTGGATCCACAAAATTGCAGCAACCCGCGAGCATTGAAGTACAAACCGCTCATGGCGTTGGCAATACCACGCCCACCGGGGGCGTAGCCGGGCCAGTTGTCGCTCGCTGAGCTGTCGCCAGGGTAATAGTCGGGGCCTAGCGCCGTGCGCAACATCGCTTGAACGTAACGATCTTCGTCCTGCGTGGTCAAGACGACGGGGTTTGCTACGTACACTTTGCGCATGACCGTCCGAGGACTGGACGGGCCGTCTCCCGTATCCCCACTGGCCAGTGTGCTCACCAGTGCCTGATTAGCACTTCCGGCCCCGGAACCCGCTCCGTCCGCGTAACGCAAGCGTCCGTCGGGGCCGACAGTCCCCAGTCCATACGGAGGCAACGAGGCACTCAGACCCAGCCCGATGACTAGCTCCGGATACTCCATGGCCAACTTCAGGAGGATGCCGCCGCCCATGCTCCACCCCAGCCAATGGCAGGGCGGGAGTCCCAGGGCCTGGTGAAAGGCGGCTAGATCATCGCTAAAATCACTTAGTCCCCGAGAGGCTATGACGGGTCTGCGGCCGCTGAACCCATAATTGGGAAGATCTGGAGCGATGATGCGGGCATCCTGGCTTAGTTCCAGCATCGTCCGTTGCCAGAAGATACTTGAAGAAACGTTGCCGTGGATCAGAATGATCGTAGGCGACTTGACACGATCGCAGACGAGGTAGTGTAGATCAAGTCCACTGGGCAAGCGTTGGACACGGCTGTCAACGCCCGTGACGAGCAACTCCTCGATGCCCTGCAAGGTCATGTTTTTCAGGTCAACGAAGCACGTGATTTAAGCATACATGAATATGGAATATGCATCAGCGTAGCCCCACCCTCGTGTGGTAGTTATTATTTTCACAGCTCCAGTACACAAATGTAACCAGAACCAGGACAACGTAACCTAGGCTATGCTGTCCCACATAGGATAATTATTCCGCTTAGCCAAATAGCCCATCGATCGGTTATTAATGCAGTTGCGCTCTCCTGAAGAACTTTGAGTGTTGATCACTTTGATAATATCAGTTGGCTATTCCTTGCCCCATGCAGCGCATCTTAACTAGTAATCTTCCACCGGATGTCCTGCTTCCTGGAGAGGCGAAATTCAAGAATTAAAACAAAATGCAATGCACCAATAACTATGAAGGAATAAAACTAACTAATGTTGATCAAAACGTGATTCAATATTAACTAAATGCACTCCATGTAAATCAACACACGCATATACAGATAGTAGTAACAATACATATAGTATGTCTTACCCTTTGCTGGTGAGCAGGACTAGATGTCTGTTGTGTTCCATTGCTTTCTAGTGTCATATACCCATTCACATAGCTATCAGTAGGTGACATCAGACAGTGTGCTTTATCCATGAGGGATCTTCTTTTAGTGATGTTATTTTTATCAAATTAATTCAAGAGATCCACTTCTTCAACAATTTTACATCATTATGATAGGTTACATCTTCCTTGAATTCCATAAAACTTTCATACATAGTATAACCCATCATTACAAATGGCCATGATCAAGTCACCACCACAAACTTCTCCCTCAATGGACTAATCTTTTATATTGCGGCTACCATCAATTCTCTGCTTAGTGCAAACTCATCTTCATTGAAATACGTACTTCAAGGCTGTGAGATAAAATAAAAGTATTTTGAAACAGGTGTGATTAGCTTACTATAAATACATCTTCATCAGCGCAATATGACAACAGAGCAGTATCTGTTCTCCATAAACGCAGTAGATGTGAAGAGTACAACTGGTGATCTAGAGCAGAATTAGCTTTAGTTGTCAGTAATGAGTCTTTACTGAGAATAGTGATCTTGTTTTTAACATGTCACCTCTTTCAGAGATAATATAATCTCTGCCTCTTTTGAGTTTTCCTTTAAAGCACACTGAATAATAGCAGCTGAAGGTTTTTCATTCTGTGTTTCCATCCTTATTTTGAACATCATCAAACAATGTAGTACTTTTTTCAGTCTGTATTTGAATATTTTCATCTCTGTAATCCAACAAGAACACCTGTTGACCATTGTGCTACAATCTCCTTTACGTTCATACGTTCATAATACAGTTTCAGACTGCTTCCATTTATCTTCTTTGCAAGCTTTTTTCCATTACATTATTGGAGGCTGTACAATCTCTTCTCATGATCACAATTATTGTGTAAGGAAGTGTCCATCTCACATCTGTTTTCCTCCTTTCCTATTTAAAGTCCTCATGTTTTCCACAAGTACAAGGTACCCTAATAGATACTTTTCTGATGTATATCTTGGACTGTGGTAGCCATTTGCTTCTTCTGTGCCTTTTTAATGTTCAGGCCAACCACAGGAAATAATTTTTGCTTCTATGTGTGCAACATACGATTGCACTCTATCACTATCGACATGCAACTTTCCACTGTCTGATCTGTCATTTTCAGTTCCACTGAAAGCCTGCTTCCCTGCCATGCATACATCAAGTAAAATGGTGTAAAGTTTGTTGATGCATGTATACTTGTGCGATAGGGAAATAGCATCTATGTGCTCATCCCAATCATCCTGTTCAGGAATGAGATACTTCATTATAGCTTTGGTCACTGTCTGATTCATCTTCTCATCAAGGCCATTTGTTTGAGAGTGGTGTTCAATACCTGCCATTTCTCGTTGAGAGCATGGATAAATTCACGGCCTTGGTCGGGCTATGCAGACTTTGAAGCATCCAAACCATGTAGTGAGAGGAGAAAATGTACTACACCCTCAGCTGATTTTTTTGGAAGAGCTTGGGCCTCTGGCCACTTCCAAAAATAGTTCATACATGTTGAGGTGTCCATAACAAAACAATTAAATGAAAGTAATAAAATTCTATTCAAAATGCAACATTTGTATTAACATCATAACAGTATTTCAGTAGACTGTAATCATTAAAAATGTTAAATACATAGTCAATCTTATGCTGTACCACTTCTGTTTGACCAATAATGCTTTTCGTCCTCTGATATCACAGTAGTATTAGAACATGCAAACACAGTGTACCTTTTATTTTGCATACCAAACTATAACTTTGAGCCACAATACAAGGCAAAGCTGACCATGCAACATGTAACATGCAGAATTGCCATCATATACCTATGTGGTCAGTAGTGATGCCTGCAGTAGCTGTGGCACTCGTGCTTCAGTTGTTTCAAGGTCCACATATCGCAGTGACAAACCAACATCTCGTTCTGTTACATGTACATCATCAATTTAGAGCAACAACCATTCAGGCTTATGGCAATAAATATTGAACAGGATCACGACTATAAACACAGGGCATTGCGTTTAGAGAAGTTACTGCACTCTAAAGAGCTTTATATAAACATACATACAATTCCACTGACTTTCAACAGGCGGTTGTCGCAGATCCGGGTCTATGGCTTTAACCAAACTATGCTGATGCTACCAGTTTTGACACAATTGCAGTTGTTGGGATATACAGTGTGGTGTCGTTGAAATCGAGGCTTTATTGATATTTATGAATTAAAAATTATCTGTGAGAAAGTAATTTTTAACAACTGTACCCAATGATGTGTTAATATATGCATTTAATATTGAACACTCCATTTAGTACCCGATAAATACATGGGATCATTCCTGGTTTATGACGCTTCATTGCGTTTTACTTACAGTCCTTTAAAAACATACATTTATGCCTTGTGAAATGTTGATTTAATAGCCATACTGTACACCAACATACCAAAATATGCATGAGTATGCAAGTGATATTGAACTCTGCATTTAACATATAATAATAGCCTGATAAAGATATGGGGCCATATTTAGTACTCTGGCTTGGTAAACAGTTCTTTACTTCATTTCACTTAGAGCCTTTAAATAAATGCCTTGTGTAATGTTGATTTAATAGCCCATACAGTACACTAACATAGCAAGAATGCATTTCACAGGTCCTCCATCTGCACCCACTGATCTCAACATTACTACATACAATGATACTGCCACTCTACTGGTCTGGGGACCATCCCTTGATGCCCAGTCCCCATCCCTCCTCTCCTATGCTGTGGTGATCAGGAATGGAAGTGGAGCACCAGTGTATAGTGAGACAGTGAGGGAGCCACAGTTGGTCATCACCACTCCAGACCCATGTGGCCC
Source organism: Ephydatia muelleri (assembly GCA_013339895.1). Lineage (NCBI taxonomy): Eukaryota > Metazoa > Porifera > Demospongiae > Spongillida > Spongillidae > Ephydatia > Ephydatia muelleri. The sequence goes on along the minus strand of JABACO010000012.1, from coordinate 1,041,466 downwards.
TTATGAGGCCACTGTTACCCCAATGTGTGGAAGTATCACAGGTGCTCAGACCAGTCCTGTGGAGCTGGAAAGTGAGTTTAAAGAGAGATAGCATGAGTTTTTGTACAATGTCATGCAGTGTCTTATATAAATGTGTCACTCTCATTATGATGAAATCACAAATTTGGCATAAGAAAAGTTGAGCAATTTTGTTATGTTATACACATGTATATATTAGTTCTGTCATTGATTAATTAAAATGCAACACATTTCATACTGGTTATTATTTGTAACAAGCTCATCCTACATC